>JAHBCN010024795.1:0-11658 GCA_019359885.1 Listronotus oregonensis | reverse complement strand
CCCTTCAATACCTCATTCTTTTGACTCCAGACTCCAATCCCACCAACTATTAAAGTCTGCTTCCTGTTGACGGGCGGCGAAGTCATTTTTTTATGAATTTCATTTAACGGCCAGCTGTATGGCCCTTGTTACCCTCTAACCCCAATAATTGGATACCCACTCACCCTTTCCCCCATTTCCCTGCCATGTGATGTTCCTGTCACGGATTTTGAACAAATTATAGGAATTTCTTTCGATGGTAGGGTAAGGGAAATACCCCAATACCCTTTAACCCCACAACCCTCCACACTGGGTTTGTGACCTGGAGACTTTTGATCAGCAAAGGTTTGAAAGCAATTGGCGGGAAACCCATTTTCCATAGGAAAAGGGGTCCTTTATTAGAAAAATGTATTATTATTTTTAAAATGATTATTAATATTATTTTATTATTTATTTTTTTTATTTTTACTTTTTTTTTTTTATTTATTGGAAAAGAGTACACAGAAAAAACACTATAATATATTTGAATAATAAGGCTTTGATTGTTTGATTTTTTATTTATCCAAAAAAGTTAAAGTTTATTTAATTAATTATGTTGGGACAATTGAGGAGAAAAATTGATGTTATTACAAGTTTATATTCAGACCATATCAAAATAGTATTAAGTTAAAATATTTTGTTATTATGTAAATGATTCTATATTTTAAAACTAAGGAAATCTGTACTTTTTAAAAATCACAGAAATTATTGTGTTTAAAAAATGTAATCCAGGAAAAATTAGCAATGTTTATTGTAATGGAAACTTAACTTGGGTTAAATTAAAAGTGTCGTTCGGTGAATACCAATATCCCCTTCGACTTAAACAAATCCCATGATTGGGACAATATCGTGATCATTATTTCTGGGGTATTTTTAATTTAAGGATAGCTAAAATTAAAAACAACGTCCCACCTTCATATCGGTATTGGCCTTCGGCCTGGGGAACGGGAACGAAAACAGGTTCGGGGGTTCAACTCAATGGTTAAATTTAATGCTTGTGTAGATCCTAATTATTTTGTCTTTAGTAAGTATACCTATTAATGAAATGAATAACTTGCTGGTTTCCTGGGATTTGAACTCCTTGATACAAGTATTTGGCTATCTCGATGGCTATCTAAACGATTTTTCCTAATGATATATTTGTATACAAATTTTTAGAAATAAGGTTTTTTTCTACTTTTATTTAAAAAAAGTCTTTATTATAATGGATGAGCTGGGCAGGGGTTATCTAGGCGGTGGCGAGATGGGCGACCGCCAAGGGCGCGCTACCTGGGGGCGCCAAATCGGCCATGAAAAGATTTTTTTATATCAGTTTCAATACCGAAGTCATTTATTATTATTTTTTACTGACAAAATTAATAAAAATAATTAAATTAAACAGAACAATTTTATAACCAATTTTCAACTTAAAGACTTCCTTTTAGTTATTTATAAGTTTAATCATAAGTAAATAAGGATGTATAGCTAACACATTTAAATTTTTTTTTAGTCAGATACAAACAGTTATTTTATAAATAAAAAATCATGTCTCATTCAAAGAGTAGGCTAATATTTTCATATAAAGAAAATATATAATTTGACCAAAATTTTCCAAAAAAATTGGTATTTTAAAGAAACGAAATTATCGGATCAAAAAACTTTAAACATACAACTTGCACTTTAATTTTGTAAAATTTCCGAGAAAAACCTTCTTTTCGTTGGAGGATATTCTACCGGGTGGTGCATCGCCAGACTGGCCATAAGAAATCCCATGTAAATTTTGATACATTGAAATATTGGTTCCCCTATTGAATTTACAACAAAATGACTATTTTGAAAACGTTGATAAGATTAGCTCAGATTCTAAATTTCTTTTTTTTCTGATAAGGCAATTAAAAGTTATTAAAAAAATCGTTTGCAACCTTCTACATACCTTAATGAATCCACCAGTAATTAATAAAATGTCTTGTCAACTTTTTAATTGATGTTTTACTTTGTATAAGTTATTTCAATATGTTTTACAGTTTTTGAAGAGAAAATAACAATGATTAAATGATAATATTGAAAAAAAGTTATCGAAAGTATCCGCCATGTTCCCTACGTTTTTTCCTGACAGACACATTCCAAGTAAGACAACAATTTAAAATATCGTTTATAAGTTTGAGACAAAAGGTACTGTTATTAATAAATGCAACTGCTTAGAGCGAAATAATAATGTACTCGATGGAAGAGCTCAAGAAAAAAATGCCCGATTTAGATGTTTTACTTCATATAGAAAAAATAAAGGAATAAGCACCAGGCTTCTTGGCAAAGTTGTAAGAAAAAATCCAACAGTACTACGCAAATTAAAGAAATATAAATATCATCCGTACAAATATCAAAGACATCAGGAATTAAGGGAAGGCGATGAGATCCGAAGAGTAGATTTTTGTTTTTTAAGTTATGGAAAGGGCGAATAACGATAGGGACCTTACGCAATATTTGTTTTAGTGACGAATGCACCTTCACATTAAACAATGAACCAAACGTTCAAAACATCAAGACTCAATACCCTCAAAAGGTAAACCTTTGGGCGGGTATATTTGGACATCGGATTATTGTACCTTTTTTCTTGAATCAAAATTTGGGAACAGAAACTTTTTAGAACTATTTTAAAAATCAAGTGGTGCCGGCATTGGAAGAAGTTGCACCTGACAATCAAGACATTTAGTTTCAAGTGGATGGTTGTCCTGCACACAATTCACGAGAAGTAAGAGAATATGTTCAAAATGTTTTCAATGGACTCACTATAGGACCAAATTACACCATAAATTGGCCAGCTAGGTCTCCTGATCTTTCGCCAAACGACTTCTTCCTTTGGGGTCATATCAAAAATGTTATTTATACAAATTTGAGTTATCAAAATTTAGAAGAATTAAAAGTTTCAATTTCAGCGGCGTGCGATCGACTATCGGCATTTTAACTTCATAATGTAAGAAGTGAATTTTATAACCGTTTAGGATATTGCTTAGCAGTAAACGGAGGTCTGTTTGAGCATCCAATTAAAAAACATTAGCTTTTAGTTTCAATGTGTTGTGTTAAAACGTATTTTTAGATAGTTTTTAAGTGTGTTTTTTACCTTCCTATAAAATTGTTCAATTATGTAAAAATCTCATTATGTAGTTCAATGTAATTACTTGTATTTATTAAATGATTACAACCATTATTTTCTCTTCAATACTGTAAAACATGTTGAAATAACTAATACAAAGTAACACGTGAATTAAAAAGTTGACAAGACATTTTATTTATTACTGGTGGATTCATTAAGGTATGTAGCAGGTATGTAACGATTTAACAAATGCACGACCTGGTATACTCCACAAACCACCCGTTCTGAGGGGGGCGCAAATGTTAAGCCCCGCCAAGGGCGCGGCCATACCTAGATACGGCCCTGGAGCTGGGTTAGGGTAAAGGCAAGTACTAACTGTTACCATCCAGAAACTTTTTTTTTGGAAATCAATACTAAAAATGTTTCCCATGTGGTGCAAGGATATTTTAATGTAATTATTCTATTTTTAGATGGAGGAATAAATCTAAATGAGAAAGAATAAGACATTGTTATTTTATCAAGGGACTTGCAAATGCATTTTAAGGATTGTTTAGAAAAATACGTGCAGGAGGAAAAAGGAAATACATCAAATCTCGATACATGTGCTTTTGGAGGTACCTTCTGATGATTTAACATTTGGTTTAACGGTAAGTGTTTTACTTATTATATAGGATGGTCCAATTTATTTTTAAAAACCTGTTTGGTGAGATAAAAGGCTTATGTTGGTCTTAATGAAACCGCTTAAAAAGTCTATTTCGTCTTAGGACAGCAGAGCAGAGACCCCGTGTACTGTGACAGAGATCCCTTATTCTGTGGCAAAGGCTCCAGGTACATAAAGTAGTACTGTAAGCCTTAGGTCAGCAAGTCCCTTGGCATCTACAAGCTCAGCAACTTCCTAAGACAACGTCACCAATGAGTACATAATTGTCCCCACCGAAAATAGACAGAAGTTCATTTTATGGGGCAGAAAACCTTTGGACGCAAGACTTTCAGAAACAGTTTCCGGAATTCGATTTTAAAACCCTATTAAATGTAGTACAAATTAATATTTAGTCAATAAAACACTCGTATTTAAACAATTAAAGTATTTTATTACAATAAATACTACATCAAATTAAATCAACTGTGGGTTAAGGTTGTTTAAATGAGACTCTACTTAAAGATAAATAATAATAATATTTGTTACAAAAAAAATTAGATTTATTTTTAATAGAGTTCATATTAATGTAGTATACACCTACTATTTGCTCCAGATATCTATTTTAATGAATTGGACTTTTATTGCATTTAACAAAGCCATTAATTAAAATCCAATGAAATTCAGTAATTTCTTATGTTAGTTTAATTACGTTTTGATAATGTTTAAATAAGATCACAATTTACTTTAATGATTTTTATGTTTGAACCAATTTCAATGAGTTATGCACAAATAGAAGTAAGATATTCATTTATTTAATTACAAATGTCATTCAGGTATTGCAAATACAGTACCCCATTGACTCAATGTGTATCCCATTCATACTATGAAAGCGTTTTCTGTGTGTAAAATACACACGTTATTAACAAACAAATACACTTAAATGTTCAACAATAAATTTTTTGAGCTGCACAAAAATTTTTAAGAGTACATTTGACAATAACATGCAATAAGCAAACAACAGCAACCATAAATTTCGCGGCAACCGATAAAAAATAAAATTTTGTAAACCAGTGTAATAGTTCACTACAGCACAAGAATTTTTGCCCAAACGACAGTCCTATATTGTATATTCCTTAAACTATGGTTCGGGTAAGCTGAATTGCCTAATTTTTAAAAAAAGTTTTTGTCCTGCTTTTCTTGTTTTGAGGTGCATCTAGTTTGGCCAACACATCGTTTAGGACATAAACACAGTTTAGCTGACAAATTCCATATTTGTTTTCTCTTTCGGTTTGTCTTTTTGATTTTTAATCCTACCTATTGTATTGTTTGTTCAAAACCATCCTAAAACCTATATATTTTCCTTAATTTTAAATAATTAATGCTAAATAATGTAAAAACAAACTCTGTTCGTCATCATTCTGACGCTCCATTACCTAATGTTTAACACCTCAATGAGTCGTAAACTCGTTTATTATACACTTACCTGCTTTAAATACCTAATGACAACCGATACAAAAATTTACACGCAGATTTTTAAATTAATAAGACAAGACTAAAAAAATACAAAATTTAAATACTACACCGAAAATTTTGTTGGCCGTATCTCTGCATTTTGTCGACAACTAAGCCAATAATCCAATTAGTTTTTGTCAATATGGTGATGTCAGCCGATCACTTTATATTATATTTAGTATATTGAACGCAGCAAACCAGAGATGAGTTTATCGGTTAATTTTGGATTTTTTTTTATTATAAAATATTTACCCTTACATAAAATAGGGTAATGTCATGTATTACATTACAAAAAAGAGATCTCAGAATCTCTATAATTTTTATCAAACTTCTTACAATTCTTATTATTATTATTATTTAAGTTTCAGTTAAGTTTTTATATTTTATATTGTTTTCTTGAGAACGGTCGCACACTTGTCACTGAAACGTAGAACAATTTACGAAAAAAATGCACTAGAAAAAAAAACATTCACATACCATCTCTTATAGTGCAAATTTCCAACCCCAGAAAAATATACAGTGAAAAAGAAACGTGAGGGTTGCAGATTTTAATCCTTTTAAAAAAATATATATTTTTTTTTATAAAAGCTTAACAGTCATGTAATTAAAATTAATAAAGTTTGGGGCATTTTTTTATAGGAACTGTTTTTGTATTTTCATTCAAGGAGTCGACTGTAAATTTTTTCGCAATATTTAACAAGTTTCTTAGAAGTAAAAAATTCAAAGCTCTTTGACTGGCACCCTTAATTATTCCAAAAATGTAAACAATTTATTAGTTTGTACACTATGTACAGTGCCGCCTTTACGCAAAAAATTTGTCAAATTTAGACTTTTCTGCCAATTTTTGTAAATCGTTTTTTTACCTTGTTTTATTTTTTTTTCTCTAGCTTTGGCCTTACAAACTAAGTGTTTTAGCCACGTAATAATAATTGCATAAGATGAAATGTAAATCAAAAATAATTATATAAAGGATTATTTCTTAACCAACATAAATAGATGGGGACACACGCTTCACGCCCAGCGTCCGTCAGGGCGACTTAAAAAATAAAGACCACTAAAAAAGGAAGACATTTAAGGGTTAAATTAAGGACGTAATAAAAAACAAGGTTGTTATAAAATTTTTATTATAATAAAATAAAAAAAAAAAAATACAGTTTTAAGCTTATTTTTGTAAAAAGAGTGGAGAGCATGCATTAGTCGGGATCATGTGAGCTTAATATTTCTGGTAACCAAATAGGTAATTTAAATTTTTTGAGATTAGTATATTTAAAAGAGATTGGGTTTCTTGGTGATATATCTGAAAATTTAAAAAAGTATATGGTTAAGGTCTCCATATTCACCGCATATACAAAGGGATCTGGCTTAACTCCAATTTTATAAAGGTGACTGGGAAAACGCCCATGGTTTGTTTTTAGACGGCTTATGGTTGATACAGCGCTTCTTGGTACAGATATATTATAATACCAATGTTTGTATGGTATATCAGCATGAATTTTAAAATTAAAGGTATTAGTCTCGTTTCCATATTTGTTCCATTCCTGTTTCCATTTTCTTTGGCTAATTTTCTTTAACTTAGGTAAGTAATCTTGTACGATAAGAGATATGTCGTGATTGCTGTTGTTAAGATGTGCATTTTTGGCTACGCCGTCGACTATTTCGTTTCCAGTAATACCTGAATGAGATTTAACCCATATAAATTGTACTGTAATATTTTTAAGTGTCGCTTGTCGTACCATATCTAATGTTTGAACAATAAATTTGTGTGGATAGGAATGCTTAATTGCATGAAAGTTTGCCATATATTTTAGTACTGATTGTGAATCAGAACAGATCACTACATTGCTTTTATTTTGGGTTATTGCCCATTGTGTAGCATAAAAAATTGCTGCTGCTTCTGCAGAAAAAATGGTTAACTCGGGATTTAGGGTAAATGCCCGTTGATAGTTCATGAGCGGGCAATAAAAGGCACAACGAAGATTATTTTTTGTTTTTTTGAACCATCTGTATAAATAAGTAATAGCATTCTTAGGATACTTGATAATATTTCTTTAAAGAATAATTTGGCGCTATTTGTTTCTATTGGATATTCGGGAAAAAAGATTTCTGGTACAGTAAAAATTGTTTGGTAGTTAATTTCGTAAAACATTTTATTATCTTTGTTTTCTTTTTCGATGAAATTAAATTGTAAGCAATCTTCATATCCATTTGCTATAGGGGGATTTTTTTGGCCCAGTATGAATTTGAGAGATTTGATACATATAGGTTATAGGATTTATTTAACAAAAAAGTATTCTTAGTATAGAGCTTAAGAATAAATTTTAATTGCTATAAATAAAGAAAAACTTAAAAAAAATATTTATATTATTATATAAATTGTATTATAAAAACTAACAAATTAATAAACTTCATAACAATGTAATAAACTCAAACGAACTTAAATATCCTTTCATACAAATTTAATATTTTATTACGGCCCCGTTTTTTTCTAAGACAGAGTTTAGTCTTCCAGGCATCGAATGGACCAAAGCCCGGGCGTAATCCGGATTTCCTCGTAACTTATTCCACGCCTATAAAATTGTATCCTTAATTTTCTTTACATTTTGCGGCCTAAACTCATTTTCCTATTTATTTTTAACTAATAAGCTCCAAACATTTTCCATAGAATTTAAATCCGGACTACGTGCGGGCCACGATAAAACCCTGATACGCTGCTCTTCCATCCATTCATCGACTTACCGAGCCGTATGAACGGGGCACTTATCTTGCTGAAAGATAAAAGTTCTGTCCGGAAATCGATCCAGTACAGAAGGAAGCATGATTTTCTGTAGTAGATCTATATATACCTCCGCATTGAACCTTCCTTCGATAAAATAACATACACCAAGTCCTTGTGCACTCAGTCACCCCCGAACATTTACCGAAAATCGCCCACTACTTCTGTCCTTTTGGGTATATTTTTCATTAAATCGTGTTCCTTGAGGCCTGTATACCTTAAGTATCCCATTGTAGCACGACTGAAACACTTTTTCATCGGTGAATATTATATTTTCCCAAACAATCGGAGGTTTCAAGTTAAAATTATTGTAGGGCAAATCCAATGCGTTGTTTTTTATTTGCATTTGTTAAAAACGGTTTTAAGGCTGCCGGATGGCAGCGCAGTTCGGATATTTGCTTTATTCTTCGCCGTGCCGTTCTAACCGATGCTGTAAAATTGCTTCCCATTTTTGCTGTAACAACAAATTTAAAGGGGTGGTTTCTCAAATAATTAACTAAATAATTGTCTTGTTCTTGATTCGACAGTTTGGCCCGACCACTTCCAGCTCTTCTCTCAAAGGAGTTTGTTTCCTGCCATTTAAAAAAAAAATGAATAGTACTCGTTGAGATGTGAACCTCTTCCGCCACATCCCTTTCTAACCTTTTGCCAAAGAATAGAATAAAAATTTTTTCCCAAAAAATTTAATTTGACAGGCTAGCATCGAAGCGAGAAATCAGTATAATCAGACTATCTCAGAAGCAAAAGACGTTTTAAAAACGAATAAAAGATAAAGTTCTCTTGCTCAAATGGCAGTAAATTTTTCTGGTCCTTTCCCAAAAAATATTAGTCAGAACTTTTGCACAAATCTTTTCCACCCCTAATCTCTAAAGATGGAATTGTCTCTACCTCCAAAGGAAAAGCCGAACTATTTGCCAAACAATTTGCTGCCAATTCTACGCTTGATCCTCCTATTAATTTTCCCCCTTCCAACAGTTGTCCCTGTTTCTCATAAAATGTCCGATATAATTTTTAAGGTAAACAGATCAAGCGTATTCTTTCTTCTTTTAATACAAAAAATCGTCGGGGCTGGATGGATACCAGCAATCGTCTTAAAAAATGTGCTCCCGAGCTTGCACCCATCTTAACTCGCCTATTTCGAATCTTTTACGACACGGGCTTTTTTCCCGGGAGAGTTGGAAAGCTGCACGTGTGCAACCTGCCCCCAAAAAAAGGATCCAAAAGTCCCCTTCCAACTATAAACCTTTTCTCTTTTTTCAGTTGTTTGCAATTTGGAAAATTCATTAATTCCCAATCTTAAAGTATCTGGAAAAACATAAGATTTTACATGATAGACAATATGGATTTCGTCACAGTAGATCCACAGCTGATCTTCTTTCCTTTGTCTCCACAACTGGAACAAACCCCTTAAAGTTTCTTGGTGAATCCCAGATCGTTGCTCTTGACATATACAAAGCTTTCGATCAGGTCTGGCATGATGGGCTTCTTAAAAACTTCCTTCTTACGGTTTTTCACCTGTTTTGCTTTTTTGCCTCTCCATTTTCCCTTCTAATCGACGTATATCAGTTAGTGTAGATGGCCATTCCTCCAGCTTCTACCAAATTAATGCTGGGTGCCCCAGGGCTCAGTGCTGGCACCCACGCGTTTCTTCACACATTAACGATCTTTCTCTTCACAATCAATCCCATTCATAGTTTTGCTGAGGGTATACCTCCACTCTAGTATTCAATTTCTTAAGCCACCGTGTAACCTGATTTGAAAACAAGCGCAGGTCAATGCAGATATCTTTTTCACAAGACCTTAAACTTATCTTGTTCAGTTTTTAAAAAAATCATGTTCGCGTCGCGAAAAACGCAAATGCTCATCCCTTACATATACGGCCAAGTTCTGCAGAACAAAGAGTCGTTTAATCTTGTCGGCGTTACTTTTGAGAATAACTCAACTGGCACAAACACATTTTATCCATAGCTTCGGGTTTAAAAAAAATTTAAATTTTTCTTCCGAGCCAGAAAATATTTCTCTTCTTCCAATCTGTACACTCTGTATGTATCCCTCAGACCCTCTTTAGAATATTGTTCTCATGTCTGGGGAATGGCGTCCCCTACAACACTTAGCATTCTGACTCCATTCAAAGAAGAGCCGTTCGTCTTAAAGATCCAACGCTCACAGAAAGACTTCCTCATCTTGCCCACCGTCCAGCTGTAGGGGATCTGTCGCTCTTCTATAGATATTTACGGCTTCTGCTCAGAGGAGTTGGCCAGTAATTCCTTCTCTGGCAGCTCCCAACAGAGCAACACGTAATGCAACTTTTATGCATCCTTTTACAGTTCAGTTAGAGAGGCCCCGAACTTCCCGCTTTCTTCGTTCCTTCATCCCTAGATTTTAAAATTTTGGAACCTGCTGCCCGCAGAAGTTTTTCCTTCTCCTCCCAATCTCCAAAAATTTAAGTCCCGTGTGAACAAATCCCTCTCACCACACTGGACACCCCCGGCCACGGTACGTTAGTACAAGGCATCAGCCTTCGTGGACTGTCCAAAGATAAAAAAAGGTATTTATATTCAGTAGAATGTGGCATAAGCCATTTTACAAAGGGAAAAAAAATTTCCCAAGATTTAATGGCCGTTACTGTACTTAATTGAATTTAAAAAAAAATGCAAAATAGAATTTGTAGGTTTTTTTTTTTTTCAAAAAAAGAATAATTCTTTTTTAACAGAAAAAAAAAAAAAAAAAAAGTAATTTTTTAAGTCGAAATCACCAATTTTTTAAAGTCCCCTTATTTGTCGATGACATTTGTATCTGTCCGCACTAATAAATAGACCGATATTATATGTTTTCTCAACACCCAATTAAATGCGAATCCCATGTAGTTTAAGGAGAAAAAAGCGCGTCACGTAAAACTTGTAGAATCAATAAAATCGACAGATTACACGCATTAAAACTTATTAAAAAGCGGCAATTACCGCCGGCGAGATACAACATCCTGTATAAGTTAACATTTGCATAATGAGCCGTCCGATCGGATTCTTAGGATTTTATCGGGATTATTACAATATTTGTTTTACTTACGAGTAAGTCAATCCTTTCTTTTATTAATGTGGGTTTAACAAAGGTTTCAAATAAATGAAAATATTATTCCCCATGTATTTTGTTATTACAAACACCTGTTTTTTATAAGGCTGCTTACACACCACTGATGCAACGCAACCAAGCAAGTTTAAAGGTGTATGGAAGCCCAATGCTATGGCCCATTCGATCAAAAAATGTCCAGCCCAGTATGAAAAAAAAATGTCAGAGTTGGCCCTGCCGGGGGTTTTGCGCAAAAAACAAAATTCCACGAAATAAAATTTTAAGTGTTGTTTACTTACACACTGATAAATCAGTGTGAAGTTAGCCAACACATTATAATTTTATGAGAGCCGGAGTATCGTTTTTTTTGGTTGATCAAAACCTTTTTTTTAGTGATTGGTGATTAAATTGTGACTATAATTTTGTGTTTATTGTTTGTTACTTATAATATCGTAACAAAATGACTAGAGGTTGTATGGTTTTTCTTAAAAAACCCAAAGGGGAACATACCCGTCTTTTTTTTAATTTAGGTAAGTATTTTTATCTTTAAATTAGGTGCTTTTATAAGACGTAACGTTA
>JAHBCN010024794.1:0-11693 GCA_019359885.1 Listronotus oregonensis | reverse complement strand
TAATTTTCGGTTTTGACAAAAATGACATCATTATTATTCTTTTAGCATTGTTTTGTCTTTTCCGTCAAAACCGGAAGTGATATTTAAAATCCATTTGTATAAAAATTATTCATATATGACATGAAAAATATATTTTTTATTAATTCATCTTTTTTACATTTATATCTTAGTTTTAAAAAGCAATTTAATGGTGCCACTTTTTACAGTGTGGAACAAAAAATATGTTTTTCTGGATTTTGAAAATTTTTGATCCACCCTGTAAGTGGCATAACTAGATAGCTAATTAAAAAAAAAACATTAGAAATAAGAAAGTTATTTTCAGCTTCTATAACTTTTATATCCCTAGCTTTTCTCTGTCGTGAACGGTTTTGGAAATATCGTGCTCTGTCGGACCATTGAGTCACAATCCTATTATTTTTGTAACATGTAATTAAATTTACTCATTATTGTTGTTAAAGAACTGTATAAAATAATAAAGTGATTCATTTAATTATTATTTTATTAAAGAAACTCATTAAATAATCGCCTTTTGGCAGTTCTTGCCACATTTTTTGTCATTTCTGTATAGAATACATCTGTATATTAAATATAAAAATTGAATATTATAATATTTTATAAAAAGTTGCAGAAGTGCAAGAGTCTTGCAGGTCGGTCTTGGTCTTGGTCTTGCAAGCGAAAAGGCGGTCTTGGTCTCGGTCTTGGTCTTGCTGCAAGACCAAGACCAAGACCGCAAGACCAAGACCGGTCTTGCTCATCACTAACAACGAACCAGAAGCGCATGACCAACACGTATTGAGAGGCAATTCTATTGGTCGATCACGAAAATATCCCGAGCGTCAGAGAACGACCAACGTCAAAATACAAAACTTGGCCCATTCGAATGACATGGGTGCATCAACTGAACCGGGAACAGCAGAGGCGGCGTCATTTTTAAATGGTTACATTAAACACCGTAAGTTTAACTTACCAACGAAAACATTAACGGAAACGAAAACGTATACTATGTTTTGAAATTCCTAGAATATAAAAAAAACGTGGTGTCTCAGTTCTATTGTTCTGTTGGTTTGTCGTTGTAACTCTGTACTTGCCACATTTAAAAAAAATATATTGTATAATATGTTTCCTAGGTACAAAAAATAAAAAAAGTAGTTAAAGTTAGAATGCAAAACGGAAAAATATTTGCCGAGTGTTTAAAACTAACTTAAAACAAAATTTTATTCCATTAATAATAAATAAATCTTGTTTCATTTTTATTTATTTATTTTTTTTTTTGAAAAAAAAAGAAAAAAACTAAAATTTAGTATTTTAGAATGTTTGAATAATATTTTATAAGATGCCACGTAATAAATATGGCTTTCAATTTAAAATGCAACTTAAAGACTTGTTGAGATTTTTATAAAAAACAATACATTTTACCAAAATTATTTAAAAAGTAATATTGCGTAAATGATATAATCATTAGATTGTGAGTAACAGTTTCTTATATGAATTTGTATCTATCGAAAATAGGTCTGCTGATTTTCCTTAAGAAAATTTCTGTCTCAAAAAGAATTTTAAAAAAATAATAAAAAACGATTATACTGTATAAACTAAAATAAAGCCCATACTTACTAGAAAAATATTGCAAAGCACATAATCCTGAAATACAGACATGTTCTTTTTTTAGTAATGGATCGATCCCATTATGCGCTTGCCCATCACTTTTCTGTAATAAAGTGCTAACAGTGCGATACATTTCAAGGTATCGTTTTTGCTCCCCTAAGGAACTATTAAATCCATTGTCTAATTCCCTTGTTACGTTCAATAAAAGTGGATGAGTGGAAGGGATCGATCGAGAATATGTGTCTATATTCAACGTAAAGTCAATAGTATTTAAGTTAAGCCGTGACGTCATTACTGCCTAGAAGTAATTTTTTTGTGCTAAAACATTGCGCGAAAAAAATATGTCTTCTGTTACGAAAACATATTTAAAATTCAATATAACATTGATATTAATATTAAAGACATGGCCATAAGCTATTATAGGATGTATTGGACGATCTCATTATTTATTTTTTAAAATAAGACTGATAAGGTAGCTATAATGATGTATTTTTAAATTCATAATTTGTAAATATTAAATATTGAGAGTAGCGCAAGTTGGAACAGAATAAATTTTATAAGATGTGTGATTTTAAAAAGTGGTAAATAAAAGTATATACAAGGTTTATCAGATGGTATTTGAATATTCCCTAAAAATTCATAACGCAATATTGCATCTAAAAAAAAATTAAATATCTACTTACAATAATATTTTATTGTTATTACTACTATTTAAAAATATGAAAAAAATATATGTTTTTAAGGGCTGTTGCTAGTATTTAGTTGTTGATTTAATAATACAATAATTTAAAAAGATAGAAATTTGATATTTTATAAGTCATGTTGTGTTATCCTATTTTTAGTTTTTTGTTTAAAATATTCTCTTAAATCTTGATTATTTCAGTCCTTTTGATGTTGACCTTATTACCATGAAAAAATTTTGTTAAAATTGCCCTTTTTTACTACTTATAGTTTAATTTAAAAAATAATCTTATTAGATCTTAAAGTCACTGGATTGCTTTGTAAACTTTTTTATATCGTCCCGTATGATGAAATCCGTTTTAATAATTTCACACTTTTCATTATTTTGTATTTGTTTGAAAGCTAACTAAAAGCATTTTGAAAATGGCCAAAAAAGGAAAGCCATGTGCAATCCGATATTTGTACGGATAAAGGTGAACAATAAGAAAAGTGATCGGGCGACACAAACTCTATTTTGGTAAAAAAATAAACTTTATTTTTTGTATCTTAAAAATACTTTATTCTCCTAAAAGGTTTCTAGTGTTTAAATTTAATAAAAGTAAAAAATATGTGTTAAATAATTTATTTTTGGATTAAATCATAGTAAATTTTAACTCTTGTTATATGGCATCTGCTATTAGAGTTTTTTAACCTTATATCCTAGACAATTATTAAATGTAGTCTGACTAACGAAAACTCTTCGGAAATAACTGCGGAAACACATGGTTTAAATGACAAGACTTTGTGATGCCTTTAACATAATTCCTATAAATAAATCATAAAAACTAAAGTCAACTATATCCGCCCAAATGTAGTAAATACTGATTTATTTTAGTTTTAATTGGTTCAACGCCTTAATTTAATTACTATACACGGCTGGCAAACCAATTTCTTGCATGCAGAGATTTTCAGTGCGATGTCAATTTAATGGGCAAAGGCTTGAGCGAAATAAAGACGGACAGAAAACATGCTGTGGCCGATTCCCTTTCTACCGGCCCAACAAGAAGAGGGGAATACCGCGGGCAGGGCATTCGGGCGATCCGGCGGACGGCGATCGGCACTTGGCAGTATCAGCCGGACCCGGACGTCAAAGAAGTGTTGTAATCCACTTAGAATAATGCAATGTTTCTATCACTTTAAGTGATGCAGACAATAGCTGGACGCTTGAACTGCATCGCCCGGAATGCTTTAGCTAACAATATGCTAACAAATCGCCGTCGTCCTTCGTCGTATTGGAAGTAGAACAGTGGAAATTGTTACCGTTCTCTTTTCAATCTGGGGCCATACCATATTGTCTCCTACTCTTTTGCATGCAAGCTTTTGCCTTGCCAGTCGTGTATAGCTGATTAACTTTAGTTTAGTTTTTATTGTACTTAGAAACCTTTTTAGTTTTAAAGCATGCCTTACTAAACAAATACTTTTGCAGGGAAATAGCAAGACATTCATTTTGTTACTTAATATAAAATAATTTATGCACTGCATGCAATTACAACAGTGCTAAATTATTTTGGTGTTTATTAGTTTAAAGTCGCTATAACTTAAAAGAGCCGTGAAAGTGTTTTAACATAGATGCGTGACCTAATGTAGGTCAAGAATACAAATTCTGTAGATCAGTTGAATCCCCTGACAAAAACTGCTTTAACCTACCTTGTTGTGTTTCACATTTGAGTACCTAGCACCAACCGCTGTGTTCATATGTCGTTGTCGTGGTTGGGCCCAGTAGGATCTTTTGGAACATGTGCTAGAGTTGCTGGATATCGGCAACTCTTTTGGCTAGCGTATGGAACAGGATTCGAAGCTAAGGTGAACACAAGCCTTAACTCAAGGAGTTATCATACCGTGCTGATGAGTGAATGACAACCTGTGCCTTAAACGGGTTCTCCAACGGTGCCTCTGAGATACAGGGCGACCTCTCAGAGTGTCTAGCCTTACTGCGGTAATGCGGGGCTCTGCCGTGATGGACTATTACCATAGGCGTGCGCAGGATAAAGCTGGTGTGGGTGCCGAGATAATAATAATAATAATAATAATAATAATAATAACAATAATGAAGTAAATAAAGCTATGAATAACAATATATTGATATTAATACATTGTTATTAATAAAATTAATTAATAATAAATTAATAAAAATAAATTCTTAGGAATGTTTGGTAAATATATTTATGAAATAATAACAAACCGAGTACATTATACATTATTTATTATAAAATCATTCTTCTTTCATAAGGTACAATTTTTTTAAATTCGTTTATCACAGTACTTATATCAATATTTGCGGCTAATTCCTGTTCCACAAATGGAACCAGGAGATTTTCTAAACATTCTTGGCGCATTGTGGATCTTAATTTTGATTTTACCATACTCATTTTCGAGAAGGTGCGTTTGCGTGTAATTTTTAAATTGAACCTTATCAAATAATAATTTTCATATTTTAAATACAGTTATCTTTTTCAGACTAGTGGGGGTGCCACGGCACCCACGGCACCCACTGTGCGCACGCCTATGACTATTACTTCCCTAGCTCCAAACAGAAAGCGGACAGAAGCGCTTTCATAGGAAAAAAGTGACAAAGGTGCGCTGACCGAAACGGATAAATCCGTTTCGAGAGGTGCCACTCAAGGTCACAAGCAGACAAAGGTGCGCTGACCGAAACGGGTGAATCCGTTTCAAAAGGTGCCCCTAAAGTCACCGGCGCTTGTTTCACGGGGAAGGGCTGATCCATCCCGAACAAACAGGTGCTTAGGAGGGGATCCCTGAATCCAAACAGAAGGCGGACAGAACCGCCTATTAGAGGAAAAGGGTTCCCTGGCTTTGAACAGAAAGCGGATGAGACCGTGTTCATAGGGTAAGGCCGGAGATGCGGCCTCAGAAGGAATATCTGGTTTCTGGAACAAGGACATGGTAGCTTCCCACGTCACTAGACCGGGAGAGGAGGGCATGACGGATCTAATCGTCTGCTCGTCACCCTCTCCAGGAAGGGCACCAGAACACATCAGAACACATAGTGTGCTCGTGTAGCGACACGAGTAAGAGGAGATGTAGGAACTCTCTTCCAATCTCAAATCGGATGTATTAGAAATCTGATCCTATTGGGATAAATATAAAAAGGTATAAGCCACAATAGACCGAGCGGTCGCAGTGGAGGGCGTAAAAAGTCCACTCACTTCAAACCTATCTACCTACTAAGATGTGCCTAAAAAAGTAATGTTGGTGCTTTTTGTTTATATCTCGATGATTTTTCATGACTTAGAGCCAGACGAAGAATCATGCTATGTAAAAAAAAAACAAGTAAGCAAGAAGCTGGGGATTAGTAAAGGACAAAGAAAAAACACAAATATTTTCATAGTACATACACACATATTTTTATTTCTTTCACTAAATAACAGATACAATTTAAGTAAAATTGCTTAATTTTACTCTTAGTACAACACTAAAATTTACTTACATATTGTAACCTTGTCTAAAATTTTAATTATTTTAAACAACTTTTAATTGGACCTAAAGGTATTCCTAGGACTAGTTTTCAATAAAAAAGAAACAACACAAGTAAATTAACTTTCTTTCTACGACAAAAATATACTTAAATTTAATATAAAACATAGACTCTTAGGACTTTAAAGATGGAATAGAAATCGAGGTGTCTATTCAATAACAATAGAGTCTATTGGTGAAAACTACGACGCGATGAAAAAAGGGCTTTTTTGTAATGAAAATATATACAAAATTATTAACAAAAAAGTATTTTCCCAAAAATAGTCGTTTCAAAAAGAAGAATCCATTTCGAATTTGGGAAACGTATTGTAATTGATATTTAAAGAAATCAACTTTAGTTAAATATAACAGACCTCGGCATTTTTTTTAGGAAATTACTACAAGTAAAATCATTGAATTAGAAACATATATATATATATATATATATATATATATATATATATATATATATATATATATATATATATATATATATATATATATATATATATATATATATATACAGGGTGTCCCAAAGGTATTTAAATAAGGTAATGATTCATATGACTTTTTGCTTTAGGCCCCTTCTTTACCGAGTTATTAGCTTTTAAAAGGGTAACAATTGAAAATCGTTTTTTATTAATAACTTTTGAACGGCTTGTCGACGTGAATTTTTTGTTGATTAATTTAGCTAATAACTGCTCTTGCATTAACTGCTATAAACATGCCCTGAAACCATCAAAGATAAGGTTCGGCCCATTAAATTTGAAAAAAACTTCAAAAGAGTGTTGCCATATTTAACATTTCACCTTACTGGTAGATTTCCCTGATTTTTCTATGAAAAAGGTATACTTTATCTTTATTGATAGGACTAGGGGTTTTTCGGAAAATGCATTTAAAATCATTAGGTATACCCGAGGGCTCCCTTTAAAGGATATACCCTGGGGCTCTTAATAAAGTGTACTTAAGGACTCCCTATAAATCTTATGTCAAAATCTACTACCAGAAGTCAATTTTTAGCTGAAAATTATAAATTAAAAGTTAAAAAAAACTTATTTTATTTAAAAAAATAAAAATAAAAACAAAAAAATCATACAGCAAAGTAGAAACTTTATAATTATTAGTTGAATAACAAAAAAAACTGCTATGCGTAAATTTAACTAAGGGATGTGTTCAAAGTGAGCACCCTGTACAGCTACACATTTTCTTAATTTACTAAAACATGCTCTTTAAACCTGAAACAACATGTTAGGATTATTCCTTATTGCAGCGCAATGAAACATAATTCTATCTAATCATAAAGTTTCTACTTTGCTGTATGTTTTTTTTTGTTTTTATTATTATTTTTTTTTTGTTAAAATAAATTTAAGTTTTTTTTTTAACTTTTACTTTATTATTTTAAGCTGAAAATTGACTTCAGATAGTAGATTTTGCCAGAAGATTCATAGGGAGTCCTTAGGTACACCTTATTGAGAGCCCCAGGATGGTTCTTATCGAGAGCCCTCGAGTATACCGTAATGATTTTAAATGCATTTTACGCGAAAGTTGCTAGTCCTATCAATGAAGTTAAAGTATACCTTTTTTCCATAGAAAACTTAGAAAAATCTACCAGTAAGGTCAAAAAAGTTAAAAAAAAGGGAACACTCAAAAATTTAATTTTTTTACAAATTTGATAGTCCGGACCTGGGATCTTGATGGTTTCGGGGTGTTTTTTTTAAATAGCAGTAAATGCAAGACAGTTTTGCTTTAAAAATTAAACAAGAAAAAAAATTCCCGATCTATAAGCCGTTCAAAAGGTATTTAAAAAAATTGATTTTCAATTTTTACCTTTTAAAAGGCCCAATAACCCGGAAAAAAAGGCATAAACAAAAAGTTATATGAAGTCGTGATCTTATTTTGATCCAATCTACATGATTCCAAACCTTAGACCATACCTTTTGGGACACCCTGTAATATATATATATATATATATATATATATATATATATATATATATATATATATATATATATATATATATATATATATATATATATATATATATACAGTGTGTCCACTTTTTAAATTCGCACCATATGGGGAAAATTTTTTTTTATTAATTTTACGAAAAAAAATTATTCTTCATAAGTTCTGCATGGTTCGAAACCTAAAATACAACCATCAGATATTAATTTATTTCAGTCGTATACGAGGTATATCAGAAAACATTAATTTTGCTGAAGAATAAAGTACCTTTATTTTCGACAATATCGAAAATTGTTATTAAGAAAAGTTGATTAGAGTTGAAAAGTACGTTCAGATATCTAATTGCACCTATCTATGATGAACATCAAGTTTTGTTATTTTTAACATTTTATTTAGGTTGGTTTCATTTGGAAACTTTTTTATTATTAATTTTACGAAAAAAAGTTACTCTTTCTAAAAAGTTGTGCATGTTCTAATATCTAAAATACAACCATCAGATATCAATTTGTTTCAGTCGTATACGAGGTTTGTCAGAAAATATGAATTTGGCCAACAGTAAAGTAATTTTTTTTGAAAATATCGAAAACTTTAATCAGTTATCTCTTTATTCGTTAAACATTTGATAACCTTTACGTCTCTTAACCTCTACGTTGCATTATTTTGATGATGCATTAAAATAATTGATAAATAACAAAATTATTTATTTTACAATAATTATCAATTACACAGAATACAGTACTAATAATGTAAATTGCGTAACAAGCGTGTAATAGTTGATCATCAATTCACTATTGCTTCAACGTATGCGTCTTCTCTTACAATACAGGTTTCCGTTCTAGAAGAAAATTCTCTCAATACATTTCTAATTATATTCGGAGTTATACCCTGAATTGTTTCCGTAATAATTCTTTCCAAATGTTCTACGTTCGTGAATGGCCTGTGTTGATATACCTTTTCTTTTAAGTAACCCCATAAGAAAAAATCTAATGGTGTTAAATCTGGCGACCTAGCTGGCCAAAAAATATCGGAATATCTATGAATTAACCTTCCATTAAAGATATTTTCAAGGTATTGCCTTACTTCCATCGTACTATGACATGTTACGTCGTCTTGCTGGTACCATACCTGTTGCCGTTCATGTCTTGGAAGGTCACGAAGAAAATCATGCAACTGATTTTGTAAAAAATTTAGATAGCGTTAAGAAGTCATAGATTATCGAAAAAAAATGCCAATTATTTTATCCTTGTAAATGCCGCACCAAACCTTAGTTTTAAAATAATATTGATCGCGAGTTTTAATCGTAAAGTTAGGATTGGAGTCAGTCCACCATCGACAATTTTGCGAGGATACTGTTCCATTAGACGTAAATGTAGATATGTCAGAAAAAATTATTTTCCTAGCCAAAAAAGGATCGTCTTCTAGCTTTCCTTTAATAAGAAAACAAAATTCTAGTCGTCTGTCGTAGTCTCCAGGTTTTAAAGTATGGATATATTGTGGTTTATATGGATAAAACTTGTTCTCTTTAAGAATTTTTGATATTGTGTTTTTACAAATTTTATTTGGAAGCGAAGATGCCCTTTTTCGAAGGGACAATTTAGGTTTTTCCACTGCAGATAGCATTACATTTAACTTCATCTCTTCAGTTGTAACGATTTTTTGACGCTTGTTTGTGAATTTATTATTAACATCTCCACATGATTTGAATTTTTCTATAATTCTCATTACTGATGTATGGTGTATATTTTTCCCTGGATGTCCGTTGTTAAATATTTCAGCTGCTTCACGATAAGTTTTATAATTATCATCAACGATTAACACAATTTCTATTTTTTCTTCCACACTAAATATCACCGGCTTGTCAACAAATTTTATTTGACATTCACTGTCAAACAATTCTTGCTATCAAGAAATCATTTTTTTGTCAGTGCATCCTGGATTTCACGTAACTACAGTTACATTTGCGTTATTGTAGTTAAAAAAGAAAAAAATATTTTTTCATATAATTGGATGTAATTGCATATTTGAACGTAGTTTTTAGTTCTTATCAACTTTTCTTAATAACAATTTTCGATATTCAGCAAAATTAATATTTTCTGATATATCTCGTATACGACTGAAAAAATTTAATATCTGATAGTTGCATTTGAGGTTTCGGACCATGCAGAACTTTTTATGAAGAATAACTTTTTTTCGTAAAATTAATAATAAAAAAGTTTCCCATATGGTGCGAACTTAAGTGGACACACTGTATATATATATATATATATATATATATATATATATATATATATATATATATATATATATATATATATATATATATATATAGTTATTTCGTAGAGATTCACGGTAGATGAATGTGAATTGTTTTATTCCGGGAGTATATCCCTTTGTCATTTGTATTTTGCGGAAGTTTTAGAGGTTTCGCCAAATCGCACTTGGCATTTCAATGCCGTCCCCCCTGGTGTCAGAAGATTGACTCAATCCAATCTTCTGACACCATTTAGGCGCTTTAAAATTAAAATGCATTTTTGGCGAAACGTCTGCAAACTTCCCAAAATACAAATGGCCGGAAAAAAACTTCCATAAAATATTATATATATATATATATATATATATATATATATATATATATATATATATATATATATATATATATATATATATATATATATATATATATATATATATATATATATATATATATATATATATATATATATATATATATATATATATATATATATATATATATATATATATATATATATATATATATATATATATATATATATATATATATATATATATATATATATATATAAATATATATATATATATATATATATATATATATATATATATATATATATATATATATATATATATATATATATATATATATATATATATATATAGGGCAAAAAATACTTTTTTTAAACAGCCAAGTATTTAGGGATTCTGGTTATAATAAATAATGTTTAAGCATATTTTTATCACTTATAAATAATTTAATGGGTAAAAAACATATATTACCTATATTCTTCTAATTTTTACATGTTCTAAACCATTATTATACCCTGATTAAATTTACTGATAGCTGATATACATAGCAGGTCCTACAAATTACGGGTAAGTATAGGGATCGCCGATACTAGGAAGCTATTTAACAGTTTTTTTTATTTGGAGCCCAATATAATGACGGTAACGTATTCCCATATAACCGAAAGTTTGGTAATTTTTTTTAGTTAAATTGTAAAAATACTTTATTGAAACCTTTTTATATAGAAGAAGATTGTATTATATATAATTGTATTGCTGGACAATATTACTATTAAAAAGAAACTAACATACTAGGTGAGTAGGGAGAATAGGCCGGTTCACCATCCTCCGTCCCCCGGAGGAGCTTATCATCTTAATATCTCTGACGTAATTAAATATTTAGGAATCTTGTGTGACGCGTTATTTAGGGCGTGGCCAATACTATCTGTCAAATGTCACCTGTCAAATGTCATCTGTCACCTGTCACCTGTCATATGTCAAAAACCATGTGACTTGGAAAATGGCCGTTGCGCGTAGGATACTTGCGCTAAGACCTAATATTGATTTGCGCAAACTCGGAAATTTTAAGTTATGCCGTTCGGGCGCTATCGACTAAAATCGTTATTTAACCCTGATGATGAGTCTAAGACGCGCGGTTTAAATTTTTTAAAATTAGTGCAACGTCGTACCTATCGAATAGCGAAAACCGCATGACGCCATCTTTAACCATAAAGACGCTACAGCTGTTTAAAAATCGTCGAAATTCATCAATTAGCGATTAGGACGGCAACCCTATAGTAAATTGATCATTGCGCTCTTAGTATTACGCCTAAAAGGGAAAAAAACTTAGCCAAAGAATAGTTGTTTACGGCAATAATTTCAAGGCCAAA
>JAHBCN010024793.1:0-11694 GCA_019359885.1 Listronotus oregonensis | reverse complement strand
AAATGTAAAAACAGCAGTTTAAGTACCTCTAAAAAATATATTTATTTACGTGTTCATCATTTAGTATTTCTCAAAATCTTATTGTAAGTTATGTTTATGGAGTGTAGAAATATAAGGAGTACCATCTCTTATGGGAGACGAATTGAAAAAGTGCCCATTTTGTATTTCGTGTAATTTTTTATGTCAGTTTCCATCTGCAATTCAATAATAATACCGTTAAGTATAAAAAGAGAAAGTACTAACTTTCTGGGTATTTAACTTTTAGAAACAACAAAATCATTTTAATCCAAAAGCCAGGTTGTACCTTAAAGTAATTGTAAGTTATCTAAAGGCGATATTTTGTTTTATATAAATCGGTAGGTATTTAAAGCAGAATATTTATTTACTTGCTTGTTTTTCTGGGTGATCTTCACACATAAAAACATTTTAATGAGATACAAAGCTGTTTGGATCTCTTCGAGCGAATTGTAACCACTTTCTTCGCTTTTTAGGATTTGTTTGGACAGATATACAGGTTTTTGTGGTGTTTTCAAAGAAGTATTGGTACACTGTGGCACTACACACCATTTATACAGACAGGTCCAGTGTAGTAGAAACATAGGCAGGGAACTGATGAATTTACTACTGTTCGCTTCGATCGATAAATATCCGTATGCATGATTAAACCGAACGAGATCTCAGTTTGTAATATGCTATCAGACGGGTGTGTTGTATGGTTTAAGGCGCACTTGAAAATTATGAAAAATAAATTTATGCGGTGTAATCTGTTGAGAAATCAGTTGATACTTAATACCGTTATGTATAAATAGAGAATTAAACAACAGCTTTATTTTTCAGTTCATTAATTGTCAAAGCAAAATAAAAAGTAAGTTCTCTAAACCCAAACTCATTTCTAAAATTAAAATAGTACGTAAAAAAATAAATATTATAAACATAAAAAATACTCTAAAATGAAATTATAATAAATATTCACATAAATCTCCTTCTTGCGCAAGGCAATATCCCAAACGATCGTAAAAAACCCTGTCTAATGTTTGTTAGCATATTAGGGCTGATAGTTTGAAAAGCTTCTTCGATTTTTATTCCAAGTTCTTCCAAATTTTTAGCCCTAATGACCATAAACCTTATTTTTTAAATTGTGAGCGGGACAACCATCTTGCTAAAACCAGATATTACCAAATCTTACTCCTAATAATTGACGAATTGCGGGTACAATTTGTTGTTGTAACAGATCCCAAATAATTGTTGCAGTTAAATTGCTCTTTAATAAAAAGTGGTCCAATAAGGTGTTCTCCCCCACCATACCAGCCCAAACATTCAATTTTTGAGGATACTGGATTCGAACTCCTCAAAATATCTGCAAAACTCCATACATCGAAATTGGTCTTCGGGGAAAATTACGTTTTTCGGGCCTTGTAGGATCGGAAACCATTTTTAAGGACTCTTTTAACTGTAGTAAGCGATGAATCTGTTGGCAAGTTGTCTACTGGTTACAGTGGGGTCTTGTTCAGCAGTAACACAATCTTTAATGCTTTCCTTTAATTCCCGTTCTTCATTTACGAGTTCCTGTGTTTTGTTTTTGAAGAGACACACACCCGTGGGTCTCACAATTCTAAAAATTATTTTCAGACATGTAGGTCTGTTTTCAAATGCTTCGGGAGAAGATTCATGAATTTGTCGATATGATTTTCCTGGAAATACCATTTTACAATTTGAACCTTTCAACAGTTCGTAAACGTCCATTATTATTTATTTTTAGTGAAGAAACGAGTTTCCAAGAGAACTGCAACTGCAAGAGAGCAAATAATATTTAAATTCAAAATTAAATCTTCAAAAACATTCTATATTTGCGAGTTTTGTTTCGCTAGCTCGAGTCAGGCGAATATAAGTCAATTCGCCTAAGTGTTTCCTATGTTTCTACTACAGTGGAATCTGTCTGTATACCATTTTAGCCAATAAATTAAGAAATTATTAACAAATTCACTGTAGTTGCACTCGTTGTTAACTTGTTTACTTGCACGCGAAACATATAATATCGTCATTACAGAGACAGCGTTTTGAGCGCGATTTTAAAATTTAACATTAAGTTTTATTAAAAATACAGCAGATTTCCCCAGAAATATAAAATGTATTGTGTTTGTTAGGTACCAAAGAATAATTTAAAAACGATTTTTTAAAATCACTAAATAGCCTATTGTCTAACTTGTTGAAAAACTAACTTTAAGTTAAATTTTCCACGGAAATAAATTCTTTAAAGTGTTTTCAATACACCATATTTTTTTGCCACTTATAATATCCCTAGTAATATTATTTGAAAGTTTTGAGGTTTGAATATTTTGAAAATTTTCAAAATATTCGTGACCTCAAAAAAATTTCCGGTAAGTAATTTAGTCGTGGATATCTGGTGTAAGAGTACCTTGAACCCAGCATAAATTAAAATGTTGGATATTTTTATTGCAACGACAAAGTCAAATGGGAGAAGGAGTCATGAATGACAAACAATTGAGGTCAAGATGGCAATTACGTACACTACTGTCAATACGGCACTCATTGGTATTATTAATATTACTGTGTTCGTAATCATGCAAATTCGATCATTCATAAATAAAAGTGTTTAAACTGTTTTAAAAGAAAGTCAGATATTATTAGGAAGAAGTTCAACAATTTAATTGATAATGGTTTATGCAAATCGAAACGAGTATTAAATGAAGTAAATCGGTAAAGAAAAGTCCTATAATATTGATATTTGAAATATTTCTACTGAAGAAATAAATCATGGTTCAGAAGATTATTCCCTTTAATATTATGTTAAAACGCTTGATGATTAAAGAAAGGTTGTAAAAGCTATGTTTAATCGCTAAGCAATTGCAAGAAATATTTTTTAATAAATATAATAGAAAGTTTGACCTGTTTTCTGATGTTGGAGTTTGTAGCAGCCAGAGCAGCACGGGATGCCAAAAGACGACAACTTCAAAAGGATCCCTTTAAAAGGAAATTAAGTGCTTCGGCATTGAGCAGTGAAGAATATGAGAAAATTCTTCAAATATGGGATGAGGATTGTCCTGATGGTCTTCAACGGAAAGTTTTTTTGTTGCATCGCACGAATTAGCCTGAGAGGTGGGGAAGGATGTTCAGCTTGTGTTACATATTTTTTAGAAGAAAATGACAATATGGGCAATTACAGTGACGAATAGAATAAGAATCCAGTTTTCTCAAAAGACGACCCAAGGGGGTTCGAGAAAATTGGCTGATAGTAAGTGGCTCATTACAAATACTGCTAACCCAAACATTTGCCCCGCTCAAAAAATTAATCGAAAAAAGAGGTAAATTCATAAAAATAACAGACGCTTTAATTCCCAATGAAAACTTTAATAAGCCAAATTCAAAAAGTTGGTTCAAAAATTGCCCAATTGGAAAAATACAATTTCTACATGGTTTAAGTCTGCATCAAGTCACATTGGTATTGACATTAAAAATTAAAGTTACAAATCATTCAGGAAGAGCTACTGCAGTTTCAAATTTAGCTAAAAAAGGAGTCGGTGAACAACAACTGATTAAGATTACAGGACATAGCAATAGTCAATCTATTAAACCCTACTTGCACCATCAGAATATAGTTGAAACGATGAGGAGCAGCACTTCAAGTAGCGTTTTTAAAGAAAATTCTGACCATCAAAGTAATGTTTATAATAATTGTACGTTTAACATTACTAACAATTATGAAGCTAAACATAATTAGATTACATATTAGAAAATTAAAGTAGTATGCCATAGGTATAATATCTAAATAGTGAAATATAAAATATATATTAAAATGTTTCTTGTTCTATTAACATTGTTATAATTTCAGTTTTTTTAGTGAAATAAAATGTTATTTTCTAACTTTAGTTCTAGAAAACTTCTCATAAATAATTTAAAAACATCTTATAATTTGTTTTTTATTAACATCAGACTACTAATGTTAGTGGAATATCATTTACTTTTGATAATAATTATTATTTTTAAGTAGGTACTAAAGTGGTACCTTTTTGGGTTGCCGTTTAAAAAAAATTTTTGTTCATTCCGCTTGTCTTTAATGTCAGACGGATCCAACGACTAATAATCTGGGCCGTTGCTTCTTTGTACAGTTTCTTGCAAGTTCGAAACAATTTTGACAGTTTGCTCGACTGTCTAAAACCAGAAGTCCTCTTTAAGTGGCAATGTAGCGTACTTGCAACGCATAGTTTAGGTTTGTTGTGGAAAAAAGGTAATATTAATAAAGGTTGGTATCTATTTGGGGCAGAGGTTTTGATCCTAGCCGGAACTTTTATTTCTATTTTTCTTTTGATATTTCAATGTTTTGAACCTCTATTAATGAAAATGTTTGTACTCTATGTGCTGTTATCAGAGACATTAACATCGATAATTTTTGTGACAATATTTCTAAACTAATTGTTTCATTAGGGTAACAAGTTTCTCAATAATCTAAAACTAAAGACGGGTTCCATGTCACGTGGTATTTAGGTAAAGGAGGTCACCTTTAGCAATGCCTTTAAAAAACCTTTTGATCTGGTGATTTTCGCCAACTCGTGGCGAAATAAGCAATGCCAGAGCAGATTGTATTGTATTTAATGAACTGTAAGACATTCCTTTGTTGAACAAAGAAGATAAAAAATATAATTTGTTTTGTATATTTAAATCATAGAAATTTAATTTCTGTTCGGTGCAAAATTCCCACCATAACTTTAACCCGCTTCCATATTGTTTGATTGACGACTCTGTTAAAGATGAGATTGATATGTCAATTGCCTCTTCAGGTACCTTATGGACTATCACTGCTTGCCGGATAAAAGTCCTGCTTCCAGGAAAAGCTTCTGGTGGGGAACATGAGGCGTCCTATTAATAGAAAATAATACATTGATATTGGGAGAAAAAAGTACCGACTCTTTAACAAGCAATGATTTAAATAGAGGGTACAACGGTTGGCTTGGCCAGCAAGGAACAACCACAATACCCTCAGCCTTATCTATTAAAATTTTTTGTAGTACTTTAGCAACGAGTGAAAAAGGTGGAAATGCGTAAAAATTAAAATCAGTCCATGACACTGTAAAGGCATCAACAATTTGGGCTTCTGGGTCTTTAAACCACAAAACAAATCTCTTACACTTCGAATTAATTCTAGAAGCAAATAGGTCTATCTCAGGAGTTTGTAATATGCGACAAATATTTTTGAATGCATAATTTGCAAGGGTAAACTCAGTTTCAGTATCTAGGGAACGAGATTTGTGATCGGCAATAGAATTTTCTTTAGACTTTATGTAGAATGCAAAAATAAATATATTACGTCTTTCACACCACTGCCACATTTGTCTAGCAAGGCTATTGAGATGTGGAAACTGAATTCCTCCCATTCGGTTTATGTGCGATATGGTTGTCGTGTTATCAATCCGTAATAAAATATCACAGTTCACAAGGTCCTTAGCAAAACATTTAAGTCCAAAAAATGTAGCCAAAAGTTCTAAATAATTTATATGATTTTCTTTATCTTTTTTGGACCAAAACTCTCGTGACTTACAGCCGTTGCAGTAAATGCCCCAGCCCGATCGAGAACTGTTACTGAATATCTCTTGTTTAAACATTAAACTGTGAAGAGTAATTTTACTAGAAAGATGATTTTTTCATAAAAAAGGATCTGTTAAAAAATGATTATAAGATCCTCTAGATTTGTTTAAAGCTAAAAACTTTGCTCTTTCACAGTTTTTTGTATAAAGCCAGCCATATTTAATAGCTGGACATGCCGCAACTAATTTGCCGATTAATTTTGCAAAGTTCTGAATAGTAAACTCAGTACTGTATAAGATTTTTAGAATGTCTTTTGAAATACTGTGTTGTTTTTCTAAGGGTAAACTTACAGACATATTTATAGTATTATATAAAAAAACCTAAGTATTTAATTTCCCTGCATGGCTCAGTTACGCTCTTTTCTGAATTAATTATAAATCGTAAATCTAATAAAACTGTTTTGGTTGCATTAATATTGGATAAACATTGGTTATAAGAACGACTCATTAACAAAAAATCATCAATATACAAAACCGATAAAAACCCCGTTGCCGCAAGTAACATAATACAGGTTTCATCAGTTTTGTAAATAGATAAGGCGCTATATTGAGGCCGAAAGGTAAACAAGCTCAGACGAAAGAAAGAAAAGACTTAACATTTCATTCATAAGTGACACTTTGTTTTGTCCCAGACATTATCAATAAAATCATATAAGGGGAAAAAGGATAGAAGATAAATTAGGACTGATCAAGGCAACTTTGGGTACGGAGCCTTGCAGTTTCGACCAGTGGCGTATGGTTTATGTTAGAAGTTTCGATTAGATATAAATTTATTAAAAATATTAATTTTTAAATCGTTCTAATTATGGTGATCTTTTTAATTTTAGTTTATTAAGAAATTTTGATTAGCAACATAAATAGTTATAAAATATTTTATTCTAAAAAAACATACAATATTTTTGGTATATTGGTTATTTAAACAAAATTACTTTTCTCCTATAAATTAAGAATAATGGGGGCCACAAATTAATAAAAAAAAGACAAAAACTGGGGATACTTTTTATTATATACGGTACACAAAAAATAACATAAAATATTAGATATAAGGCAAAATAATAAATTATCTACTTATTCCTAAGATAATATACAGTGTCCATCAAGTCCGCATCAAATGGGAAAATTTTTCCCCAATTAATTCGGGTAATTTTTTTTGCCAAAAGCTTTGTTTGAAAAATAATGCCAAATAATGTATACAGGGTGCCACAGATTCGAGTGCATGCATGTGGATCTCGGACACCGTAAGAGATATGAAGTCGGTTAAATTATGGCAAAGTTGTGTATTTACGTAACTAACCATATCCACTTTAGAAAGTTGCATAATTCCGAGTACTTTCGGAGATATTCGAAAAAAAAAAAACGAAATTTGTCGATTTCGTTTTTATTTTTTTCTGATATTATTTAAAGAGATATGGAAAAACAAAAGATACTTTCTCGTGATCACTTTTTAAGCTCTACAAAACAGAGTTAAGAGATTTTCCGCACGACGTTTCGTTTTCGTTAAATCATCATCAACTTTATTTTTTTAAATACGGACCTGGTTTTTTTATTTAATTTTTTTGAACCCCTTATTATTCCAATAACAAAAATGTATAACACTTAATATTTTTTAACAAATATGAAACGCCCCTATAAGAAATGTTGTGCGTTCCTTGTCTAACTCATTGTCTCTTATGAAAAATATGTTTATTTAACAGAAAAATTAAGTGTTATACATCATTGTAATTGGGATTATAACTGCTTCAAAAAGCAATGAACAATTGAGTGCCGTATTTAAAAAAAAAAGTTGATATGGTTTCGAACAACGTCGTCCAAATTCAACGATGTTTTGTAAGTGGCCATGAAAAATGTCTTTTTCCATATCTCTTTAAATAACGCCAGAAAAAAAATAGAAACGAAATCGGCAAATTTCGGTTTTTTCGGATATCTCCGGAAGTACTAGAATTTGACAACTTTCTAAACGGCATTTGTTAGGCACCTAAATGCGCAACTTTTCAATAATTTAACCGACTTTGTATCTCTTCCTTTCCAAGATCCCCATGCATGTACTTGAATCTGTGGCACCCTGTATAAGGATGATCACGTGACTTTTTTTAGCTGTCAAATTTGTTTTTTTTTTCCGAAAATCGCAAAATGAAGCATTATCTTTCAAAATTTCGAAAAATTGTATTGACATGTTGCAAAATATATTTTGGGGACAGCTAAATTGATTGCAGCGCTCGCTGTGGTCAAATTTTTCGATAAATCATACACCCAATTTTCCATGGATATGTCTTCATCCCTAAAAGTTAATTAAATTAAAAAATAAATACGTGAAAACCTTTAGAAAACTTTTTTGCTGATTTTGTAAGACCATATTAATTACATACCCTTTCACTTTCCTAGGGGAGTCCAAGTAAAGTGGAGTCAGAGCTAAAAAATACAGTTATATTAATTAAGTTAAAAAATTAATAGGTCAAAAAGATGTACTTGTTTTAAACATAAAAGCTCAAATGTTATTAGATAGACCTGCACCAAAAAATGATGTGTTTTTTAAATCAAGAACCAAAGTTTACGAAGATTCGTAAATATACAAAACAACGTTAACAATAATTTGAATGTATTAGTCTATAATAATTACCTTCCATCAACAGATTGATTGTCAAATATATGATGTAAAATTTTTGGGATGGCTACAGGCCTTAAATATTTGCTATTGTTTGCCTTAATCAAAATCTCCTGTGGATCAAAATGGTCTCAGCATAGCACAGGGTGTTGGTAAATGTTGTCCCTCTTCAATTCCCACAAGAGAAAACCAAATGTTTCTTGTTATTGGATCGAGGGAAACCTAAAAAAATTAGAAGATATTTTGTATAATGTATAATTTTTCCCACAGTAAAAACCTACTCACAAACTTATAAAATTCGAAAAATTCTAATAAAAATAATAAAACAGGTACAATGCATAAACAACCTTTGGTCTAGTTACTTTCCTTCAGGCTATTGTAAATCTACGCCACTGACCTTGGTAAAAACATCGCCTAGCAAACAGACCTAACTTACCTATGAAAAGACACATCTTCGTGTAAATGGTCAAATCTTTTACACAAAACACATTCACGCACCATTTTAGAGATTTTAATATAAGTTTGTAAATAGTTTAACAGATAGTTTTAATAAAAACACCACAAAACACTTACAAAAATTCAAGGCAACGTCGCACTACACCTAATCAGGTTTATTCCATTTATCAACGGACCGGTTGTAAAATTCCTACGCGCGTTAAAGCGGCATTGCCATATTCCGCCTGCGAAATTCCTTTGCGGGCGAAATGTAGCAATGCGAAACGTATTTAACCAAATAAAAATAAATAAAAAATGGTTTATATAGCAAGATTATCTTTAAATTATTTATTTTTTAAAGCCAAATCTATTAATCTATTTATTTTTATGCCCATTTTTTATTATAAATATAGAACTTAAAGGCAATTTTATTTAGAAATGTTTAAATTCACTTCAAGCTGGCAACAGATTTTATCGACTTTAGTTACGCGTTACGTCCTTTTCCAATGTCTGACCGTAAGTTCGTGTTTATCATGGGGGATTTGTAAACAAGTATATTCATAAATTTGTCGCGCAAAAACAATTATATATTTACGATGCTTTTTGTGTATCGGGACTAAGTGATAAGCATCTTTAAGATCTAGTGAGGCAAGAAACATATTATTAGATAATAATTTTGTGACCATTTTATGGTCTTCCATTTTAAAGTGGTCTGTTTTAGTAAACTTATTTAGTTTTTTTAAATTTAAAATTAATCTGAATGATCCATTAGGTTTGGACCTTAAAAAAATATTTGAAATAAACTGATCGTGTTGAAAGGAGCATTTCTTTATGGCCCCTAAATAAAGAAGACGTTTAATTTTAGCATTTAAAAATTTTTCTTCAGTCAGAGACCATTTTAATTCATTAGGTACATATTTTTGACACGAATATTGAGAAAAAGGAATAAGGTAACCTTGTATCCACGATAATAAAAGCTTATCTGAGGTTAGTGATTTCCAAGAACTTATATAATATTTTAACCTGCCGCATTTATAAGTTACCTCTAAAGTATCTATTGTTGGCCGCCCTTCATTTGGTTGCGTCGCAAAATAGAGCATTCTCTTTCATCGGCCGAAGGTCCTTTCGAGGCGTCTTGACGCTGTTTGTGCTGCTCTGTTAACACTGCCAGAACCTCCAGATTAAGTTTGGGTGCATTAGCAAGAGCTAAATTATTGGAGGGGGATATTTTTGGATATGGCAGCTAGTACTTCAGGATCAAGGCCTTCCTGTAGTATTTTGGACAAAATTTGAACAAGCTCGTTGTTCAGGTCCTTCGTAGTATTTTGATTTGCAGCACTGTTTTTACCAAAAAGGATAAGAAGATCTTCAGACATCGCACCACTAGATCCAGCACCATTTTCGTCGTCCTCTGCACAGAATGAGAGAAGTGACAACAACTAAAATTTTTAGCGGTATTCATAAAAATTAAAAAACAAAAAAGGTGCGGATGACTATGCCAAAACTCGTTGACATTTTTTAATAAGACCTGTCAAGACTGGTTGGTCATAAATTAGTAAAATAATATGCCAAAACTCGTTAGCCATAAATTAATATATATATAAATATGCCAAAACTCGTGGACATTTTTAAATAAGGCCTGTTAAGACTCGTTGGTCAAAAATTAGTACAAAAATATGCCAAAACCGTTAGCCATAAATTAATATAAAATTATGCCAAATCTCGTTGACGTTTTTTAATAAGACCTGTCAAGACTCGTTGGTCATAAATTAGTAAAAAAATATGCCAAAACTCGTTGACATTTTTTAATAAGACCTGTCAAGACTCGTTGGTCCTAAATTAGTACGAAAATATGCCAAATCTCGTTAGCCATAAATTAATATAAAAATATGTCAAAACTCGTTGACATTTTTTAATAAGATCTGTCAAGACTCGTTGGTCATAAATTAGTACAAAAATATGCCAAAACTCGTTAGCCATAAATTATTATAAAAATATGCCAAAACTCGTTGTCTCGAGAATAATTCAAAAAATATGCCAAAACTCGTTGGCCATAAAATAATACAAAAATATGTCAAATTGCCAATATACATAATTACACTTCTCTGTCAAGACTCGTTGACATCATATAAAATAAAAATAATTTTTATGCGCCAAAATTTTAAAATATTAATCGAGCTTCATCGTTATATTCCAAAACTCGTTGGTATATTATATATTTTTTAACCCAAAGAATACGGAAACAAATAGTGAGGTACTTACGCTCTGAATCTGATGTTTCATAATTAACAAGTCCAAATGTATTATTAATAGGTCGAGTTTCACTCTGAAGATCATCTTTGTCATCAGGTCCACTACTGCTCGAACTTACTGGAGAAGGCTTGCGTTTTTTTTTTTTACGTTTCCTGTCCTTTTTAAGTCGCGCCACCTTCATCGATAGCTTTTTTAACTGACTCGTTACCACAGATATCTCGTCATATAAAGTAGAATCCGAATCATCTTCATCCGAGAAGACCCGTTTTCGAGAGTTTTTCGCCTGTTTACTTATTCTGACATGTGATAATACGAAACCGACCGGAGCGACGTGGTTCCACCCGCACACAAAAGAATAATGAAGTATCCAGGGTTGCGCACGGGAATGGTAGGTACAGCGGCGAGAGGTGTTTTTGTCTGACTTTAGAATGCGTGGCTCCACCTGGCGGCGAAAGAATGAACTACATAGTGATCTTGAAGGAAGAGCGGGAAATATAATTAGTTTCAAATAGCATATTTTCCAAATACTTTTTATAATAAAATATATTTAACGTTTATTAAAGTTCAAAATAAAAATTACTGACATAGTAAAAAACAAAAGTATAGAGGTTTCTCTTGTCGAAAACAATGTAGTATGTGTGTATTATTTTGTGCAATTATGAATAAGTATTTGGCCACCATAAATGTGGCACTTAAACAATTATTTTTACTTAAACTTTACGTCTTTAAGCATATTAACATTGATAAGTTTAAGTAGAAGAATTACACTGTATTTTAAGTTCTATTTGTTATAAATGGTAACTT
>JAHBCN010024792.1:0-11736 GCA_019359885.1 Listronotus oregonensis | reverse complement strand
ACTCTTATAAAATTCCAACAAAGATGGTTTTGATATTTGTTCTTAATTATACCTGCATTGTAGATCAACATTTCCCATTTGAAGTTCCGGGGCTGGGTTTCAATGTCAGTATCAAAACGAATCTAAAAAATTTAATTTGATTCGCAATGGCATCAAAGTCCGAGAAACCAGTATCAAAATTTATCTTCAAAGCATCAAAGTTTAGATTGAAAAACGATAGGAAACTCAGTCTCAGTAGTGTGGTGAATATTTCACATGTTTTAAAATGTGAAAAACATTTACTTCGTAGTTGCAATTGAAACAGTCTCAATTTCTTCCGGAATGATTTGATATAAGTGTATAAATCAGGGTTTTTTTTAATCCCAAATTCAGTTCGTTCACATGTTTTGTCAAATCAACATAGAATGCTAACTTCCACAGCCATGCGTTGTTTTGTAATTCAGTAAGAGGGCGATGCTTTTCATTCAAAAAATTTCGATCACTGCTCGAAGTTCAAAAAAAGCGCTGAAGGACTTTCCCACAACTAAGCCAGGTACGGCAGTATGTTTAAAAGTCAGTTTCTCCAATCTCTTCGATAAATTGTCGGAATTGTCGGTGATTCAGCCCAAAAGATCTATAAAATTAACAGTTGATATGACTGGTTTCAGAACGTCGCATTTTTCCAAACATTTTCCGCACAAAGACTGTTGATAATGATACAATGTAAGACTAATGGTTTTGAACCACCGTCAATTTCTACAGCCTTTGACACAAGAGCGACCACTCCTTTATCTTTCCCACTCATGTTTTTGCCTCCATCAGTTGTAATACATTTCAAGTTTTTCCATCAAGGTTCTTTGATTAATGGCCATTTCAACTCCTTTAAAAATATCTGTACCAGTAGTTGTGCCATGAATACTTAATATCAAGAAGTTCTTCGTGCATTCATAGTTTTATCTACCCTCGAATATAAATCAACACCTGACAAACATCCGTTGATCATCCAAGGCCAAAAAAAACCACTCAAAATGTCCATTTTTGTCGAACAGTTGAGAGAATATATTTTCAGCGATGTTTTCTACCCTTCGAGCCAAGTGTTTGCTGACATACTGACAGTTTTTAATAAATTTACCTTTTCAGGGCAATTTCTTCGGCTACTGCAATTAGGTTTTTGATCATTTCTCCATCGGTGAATGGTTTTCCACGTTTTTAATTTCAAGAGCCAAGAAAGCTGGCACGAGTCGCAGCCTCTTGTTCAGTTTTGAGTTTTGTAAATGAAGATTGCTGCGATTTCAATCCGCGCTGCATAGCTTGAATTTTTCTGTCCGCAAACTCCGTATATTTTGGAATTTTGAAAATGTTTTGTTTCATAATGACGTTTAATGTTATATTCTTTGAGAACGGCTATGCTTTCATTGCAAATCAAACATAGCGCCTTGTTACTGGACCAATTACGAAATACTGAATGTTCCACTGATCTTTGAATTTTCTGCCTTCACTATCAATTTTTCGCTTCTTTTCCATACTACTAATTCACATACAAAAGAACAATTCAAATCAAAATACTGTTATAAAGATGTCTTAAACTTAAACACGCACAAATACGTTTTAAGGAGTTATGCAATATTTTTTTAACAAAGGCATAGGAACTATTGTGGTTCGCCATAGCCTTCTTATATATTCCAATTACTGCCATCTGAAGGAGTAAACAGAACTTTCTCGAACCAACGAGATTATTCTGAGTGCTAGCCATCTGTTAGCGATAGAAGGTACTACCTTTTTCCCGCTTGTGTCCACCAGATGTCGTGTCACGTTACTCCCCATGGCTCGTACTCTACGACTAATCTAGAAATTACAGATAATGACAGGAAAATTAATAATATGCGTGTTGCCGTTTTGCGGGCTTTAGTCCGATTTGCAGCCTTTTTTAAAGTTGTGTATTTTTCGGACTTTTTTCACGTGGTTATTTCACTTCTTACTACCGGAACAATGATAATATGGTTTTGGCCCTGGAACTTACTGGAGTAATAGATGGCCCTAAGGCTGGAATGTTTGGAGACCCCTGATCTAGAAAATGGCCTAAAACCCACTAAATTGGGAATCTTAAAGATAGTTTTTGCACGATGTGCCTAAAATTGTTTAAGATAAAACGCGTAATATCACAATTTTTTTTTTAAAAATCTATATTTTTTGTTCAGGACCGATACGACAGGGTTTTAAAATAACGAACGCGATAAAAATATGAGAATGACCGGGGCGTATTGCCAGTGTAGTACAGCAGAGCGCCTTATTTTCTGTATGCAACCATTTTTCCGACGTAAAGGCATTATAATCTGCCAAAGGATCGCGGTACAGAGCCACGCTTATCATACACCACTTTGCCGCCGTAATAGCCCATTAAAATTCGTCAATATAGCGCGCGCAAGCTATGCCGACACGAGAGAATATGATCATAGTAAGAAAACAACAACGGAGCAAACAGAATGAAACTAAATGGTAAGCGTGCTAAATTTATTTATTAAAAATACTCGTACCTATGACATTACCATCATTACATTTAGTGCAGTTTTGCGTTTGGATTATTTGCCATAATATTTAATGAAAGGTTGTGCCTTCGTTCGACTCTTTCTTTATTAGAAGTCCAGCTTGAATTCTGCCAGATTGTGGTAATCCTTGCTGTTTACGACTACAAACCGACGTTTTCTGAACTTTTATTTTCCTAGATCTTCTTCCAGTATCAAGTATTTTCGTTTACAATAAATGTATTATCTGCGAAGGTGTTTTTATTTTTTGTAGCGTCTTGTTAAATTTAATCAACATAAGGGTAACTTGAGAACTTCGATTTTCTTCTAGTATTGATAGTAAACGATCAATGTGGCAACGCAGTTGGCCAGCTTCTTCGCTTCTCGTGGTTCTCATTGTTATCAAGATGAATAACGTTGACTGGAAAATCCGTTTGATATTTTTTTGCTGTTAATAGTACTTCACTATAATTCTCGTCATTCCCATCCATACTGTGGTAAAATTCATCGGGAGCAGACTCGCCTACAGCTAATTTTGCCATTTGTATCCTGTCAGATGCGTTTAAAATTGGTGAAGTCTTAAACATTATACCAAACTTATCTCAATTGCACATTCTATATAATCTCTATATTCTGCATCCTCTACCGTGGGTGCATACGATATATTCCTAAACATGTTTACTACTGTTTTTCATCTTTTTTCACATTATGGTCGACTTGCCAAAGCCATCTTCACATAGTAGCTATTGCATTTCTTTCAGCTGAACACTCGTCTGTCATAAAAACTTTTGGCGAAAACTTTTTGCCGTTAATTTCGAGCACTTCTTAAACAGCGGAAAAAGCAAGGGTATAGTTGGCTTTAGTTTGTGCAGTGTGAAGTAATCATGCTATAATTTTACTCGATGCGAAAACAAACGTAACGCACGTGGACTAGAGTCCACGAAAACCATTTCGTCCGCAAAATTCTGTAGAAAGGCACGCAGCATAATTGGTGTAACAATAACAACTATGAACGAATTGTCTTTTACAATTAATTCAACTCCAGACTCTTTGCTACTTTCATCACCCGTGCCATCTTGAGTCACTCTCTAAATAGAAAGCCGTAATGCGTACACGTTATTGACAATAAAACAGAAATATTTTATCACATGTGCATGCATCCAGAGGTGGACAGAGGCTGGACAAAATGGTGTGCGATACAGAAAATAAGGCGCTCTGTTCTGTACTACATAATGGCAATACGCGACCGGGAATGTAAACTAACCTAACGTTTATTTACGTGCGTGTTTATTTGTGGTTTTAAGCAGTAATTTGTAAAATTACCACTAAAAAATACGAATTTACATAGAAAAGTATAGAACCATGTTTATTATACGCAGAAACTTTAAAATATGTGTCTATTTATCAGCATCTGTCAATAGTAGTGTCAATTCACGTTTACCCGACGATCTCAAACTTTGGACACCGAGAAAATCGTTCGCGCTCAGGGTATTCCGCTCGATAACAACTCAAACGCAGGGCCGTATCTAGGTATGGACGCGCCCTCGGCGGGCCTTAACATTTGCGCCCCACACAGTGGGAGATTTGGGGAGTATGAAATACCTCCCCAACGAAAACGGGGATTCCGGGGGTTATTCCCCGGAAATTTTAAAGAAATTAAAGTGCAAAGTTGTAGGTTTAAAGTTTTTTTGAACTTTAAAACGCCAATTTTGTGGTGGAATTTGTGTCAAATTCTATATTTTCTTTATATGAAAATATTAGTCTACTATTTGAAAGAGACATGATTTTCATAAAACAACTGTTTGTATCTGCCTAAAAGAAGTGGAATGTAAATTAACTATACATCCTTATTTGCGGATAATTAAACTTAGAATAAATTTTCTCAACAATAAAGTCGTAGATACAAAAATTCTGTGCATAGCGGGCCTACTAAAACGTAACATTTATACTTTATTAAACTAAATAATATGCAACAAATAAAAGAACTAGTACTAGACCTCAATTTATGAAATACCAATTTATCCGCAGCTAAAATATTTAAAAAATTTAAAGAGTTACATTCTCGCTGTAGGTAACAGGATAAATTGCTATTTTATAAATAATTCCTACATTTTTAGTCTTAATATATTAAAAATAATTAAATTAAGAATCTAAGTTGAAAATGTGTTATAAAATTGTTCTGTTATAATTTATTTATTTGATTAATTTTGTTAATAAAAAATAATAATAATATGACTACGGTACTGACAACTGATGAAAAAAAATATTCATATCCGATTTTGCGCCACCCAGGTAGCTGCGCCCTTGGCCGGCGCCCTTCTCGCCACCGCCTAAATACGGCCCTGCTCAAACGCAACCGAGCAAGCCCCGTGTTTTAAATAAAACGCAGTGATTGCGTTCGGAACGCCCCGAGCGCCTAAACGAACTTCTTCATAATGAATATAATAAACGAGCTTACCTATTACTGAACAAGAAAAACCAACATCAAAATTTATCTTGCATTGACGTCTGAATAATTTGAAAAAGAACTTACTATCTAGGGAGACACATGCATATATCATTTCCCGGAATGCTACCTTTGTTAAAGTATGAGATGGGCCAAAAAAGAAATATGCTAAAACTAGATAAAAAGCCTGTCTCCGCCAGGCGAGAGACAATATTAAGTAGCCTCTGTCTCCGTAAGACGCCTTCCGTACGGCTAACGGTAAAAAAAACTTTTTTCTCCTATTTTTTTCCGGGGGGAAATTAAAAACGGGCTTCGCTAGGTTCTAGCCACTGCTAAAGACTACCACTGTGCCAAATTTCATGATTTTAGCTCAACAATAACCAAAACATAAAAAGACAAATAAATATATATACCTACATATAAATATATCCACATTAGCAATTTTAAGGTCCCTAATAGGGCAATCCCGAACAAAAAACCTAAAAATTTGACAAATTCCCATAAACTTTTCCTATACCCTTTCCTACGGAAATACAGATAGAACACGCCCCGAAAATCGGTTTTAAAATTTTTAAAAAACTACTTAATTAAATATTTTTTTAATATGATGGTTACAGATAAGTCTTCTTAAAGAACCCATTAAATCATATTTGGCTTTATTTATTTGCCAGGGACGACTACCCCACAATAATAGCAATTTTTTGACACCTGTATGATAAACTCAACAATAATTTTTGATAGTTTTAACCTTTAAACAAAAAGGTACTTGATTGAACGATAAAATCAATGTTTATGAGAAATAAAATATCATGGTTGGTTTTTTTTACATTATACAGGGTTTTTCTAATTGAGTTTTTTTGGGAACATTTTTGGTCCATTTTAGAAGAAAACTTTATATGAACGTAGCCCCGTCTTAACTTTTTTAGATAAGGGGGTAAAATTTTAAAAAAAATCATTTATTTTTAAAAACCTGTAATAACTAATATTTTAAGATTTTGGCATACAACTATTATCAAGAAGCATTTTTTAGTTTACCACATTTTTTTTATTTGCCAAAATAGGCAAGTAGAATTCTGTACGAACGCCACTGGTGGAAATTTAAAAAATGTGGTATATTAATAAATGCTTCTTAATACATAGTACTTATATGCCAAATTTAATTAAAATATCTGAAGTGGTTTTACAGATTTTAACAATAAATGATATATTTTTGGAAATTTTACCACCCTATATCTCAAAAGTTAAGACGTTTAGGACATAGGTTCATATGAAGTATTCTTCTTAAAATGAACCCAAAAATTGATTCCCCTAATATTAACGTACAATTAGAAAACACCCTGAATAATGTAAAAAAAAATTACCAACCATTATATTTTATTTCTCGTAAACAGTTGATTTTATCGATGTCAATCAAGAGTACCTTTTTTTTAGTTTAAGGTTAAAGCTATCTAAAAATAATATTGTTAAGCCTTTATTATACAGGTTGTTAAAAAAATTGGTATTATTGTGTCAGAGCATCCGTCCCGGAAACTAAATAAGCCAAATATGATTTAAGGGTTCTTTTTAAAAGACTTATCTAGTAACCATCATATTAAAAATATATTAAATTACGCCTAGTATTTTAAAAGTTATTTAAACAAAAACGATTTTCAGGGGCGTCCGTTATGTACCTGTATCTCCGTAGGGGAGAGACATAGGAAAAAAGTTTATGGGAACTTGTCATAATATTTTTAGGTTTTCTATTAGATTCCAAGAGATTTCCACATATTCTGGGACACCCTGTATATAGATATTAAAATTAGAAATTATTTAACATTTTTATTTTATTGTAAAAAATTATACGTATATTAAAGCTAAGTATAAAGATGTAAAGAAGTACTTGGCAAACTGTATTAAACTTAAAGAATTTTCCAGCATTGAGAAGGTTAATAGAACTTTTTGACTAAAATAGAGAGAAATGATGGCACAGCAAATAATTTATGCTTTTCTACAAAGATCTAACAAAACCAGCAAAAAAACAAATTAATAATCCGATACAAGAATTTAAAAACAAAAACTCTTGGACCAATGGACCAGCAAGAACATATTGACATTATGACACATTTGACAGCAATAGACGAATATTATTTGAAACACTATAAGGTAGTCAAAGAAATGTATAAGGATACTTTAGAAAAGCTACGGAACCAAATAAGGACAAAGTAGTAGAACCAAAAACCCAAGTAGTATGTCAATAATAAAACATACAACATTCCGTTTGGTCAGAGTTCTATAACCTTTTTACCAAGGTAGCCCAAAACAAATCACAGTTTTTGAAAGCCCAGTTACGGCGAAGGCCACAAAATATAATTAAACATTTGCATACTAGTAAATAGTAAAGCAAATTGTAAAATCGCATGGAATTTGCTAAAAAAAGATATTAAAAAAACCGTCTGGTCGTATCCAAAATACTGAAAAAAATCCTGGATATTCGTCCAATCAAAAGATACTCTTAATAGGACAACTAATTTTATGAAAATAGGGCTTCGAAACCAGCAAACTCTACAAACAACTCGAAAATTCACACAATGTTAAACATTTACAAGATATACCTGACTTTTTGAAGCGAAGACTTTGGAAGCCGTCACCTAAGTAGCACTTCATTCAAAACGCGGGTCCTGAGTGTCCAATTTCGCTGCAAGTGGAGACTACCTTCAGAGTACGTTTTTTGGATCGCTAATATCGAATTTCGGGGTCCTGCAGCTCGAAAAATTTGATATTACCCCTAAAAATGCAAAAACCCCCTTTTTAGGGGTTTTTAACGCAAATCTTATAAAGCACTTATGATAATGCTCTTTAGAATATATGTCCAGGGTACGTGTTCTGAGTCGCTAATTCCGAATTTTGGGGTCTCGAAACCCTTGAACCCCGACGTCAGCCCTAAAAGGGGATTGTTTTTAAAAATGTTTTGCTTTTTGCCTTAAATTTTGAATAAATAGCCATTTTAGAACCCAAAAAGAATTTCCTTCCCTAAGGAAATATAAGTACCCCTCACACCCCTCTTGGGGACCCAAAAAAAAAAAAATTCGAATCAAAATTACAACTTTTAGTTAAGAAGGCTACTGTTGCATTTTTTCAGAGAAATAATTTGAAACAAACAAAAACAAACGAAATTATACAAAATTATATATTATTAAATAAACATAAAAATCTAAGACAAAATGTAAAAAAATATTTTTTTTGCACACTTTTCATTTTATCATATTTTAGGGATAGCTTTTCTTGTCAAAACGGTAAAAAAATCTAATGATACTTTTTTGTAAGCAAATTTTTTTGTATAATAAAGAAAAATACAATAGAAATTATTTTAAACCTATTGTTTCATTTTTAATTCGAACTGTATATTCCTCTTAGGGATGGGAAATATTTTTTTGGTTGTATTTTTTTTATTGTACGAAATTTTAGGAATGATTGGGGTTTGTTTTTCCCATAATGAACTACCCTAAAATTTAATTTTGGGCTTAAATTAATATAATGTCATGAAACATACACATTTTTATGGATTTTAAATCATTTCCATAAATTTTAACGAATTATTTTTAAAAACCTTTAAAAAGGGTGTTTTTGACCTTTTAGGGGTGTTCCCGGGGTTTAAGAGTTTCGGGACTCCCGAATTCAAAATCAGCCATTCAAACACGTACTCTGAAAGTATATTCTTGGTTTCTAAAGAACATTTTCATAGACTTTTATAAAAACAACCTCTATAAAGGGTGTTTTTGTCCTTTTAGAACTGAGGGGGTTCGAGGGTTTTGGGACTCCCAAATTCGGAATCAGCGACCCAAAAAACGTACCCTAGGAATATTTTCTAGGTCTCTAAAGAGCATTTTAATAAGTTTTTTAAAAGATTTATGTTAAAAAAAACCCTAAAAAGGGTGTTTGCATTTTAAGCGTGATGCCAGAATTTTTGAGCTGCGGGACCCCGAAACTTGGAATCAGCGACCCAAAAAAAATTTTTGGACATTTTTGACCCCCCCTTCCTCCTTCCATGTAACGCGCCGTAACGTTAAACCCGAAACTAGATAAATTTTGAAAAAACGAGTTTAAGCTACTTAGATCCCAATGCTAAGAGTCGAATTTGAAACACCCTGTATATTTTAGGTGACAATATTCTGATGGCCTAATGATTTTTATAAATAATTCACACCATGTCATTTGCCTTGCGGAAGAAAGTTACTGGCATTGACTTTACCAGTAGTAATTTCTAATAACCTAGAAGTATATTATTTCATATTATTATATTACAACAATAAATGCATCCCATTACGGATACTATCAGACAAACATAATATGCCTATTTAGAGAGAGTGTCAGGATTAATTAATAACAGATAATTTTCACCATAAAGAAATAACTCTTCCTTTCAAAAGTAACAGTACAGATTTAAAATTACTTACTTTATTTCGATATGATTACACATTAAATAGTACTAAAGGTTCTTCCTGGTTAAAACATGGTTAATGGGGGACAGATAATAATACACTGCAAACGTTATGGAAATTGGTAAGTTCTTAGTGCAATATTATTAACATTTAATGAGGATGTTAGGTATTGTAAATAATTTCTATATGATGGAGGCGGAGGTTTTTTTGGTACTCCTGAAAATAAAAGCAAAAACGAAAACATCAAGGCGCTTACACTTTTATTCTTTAATATCCGACGGACAAAATACACCAAATGTAGTATCTATCCAACAGAGTCCTAAAACTACCTACAAGTTTTAAAACTAGCCTGGTCTTTTCCCCAAGAAAAACTGAAATTATAATCTAGTATAGTCATTTAATTCAGTTCCAGTCAATTCTTATTAGCATTGAGACGAGGCAATACGAGACGTGAGTAGGCATCCTACCGTCTCGTCTTGGGGACTCAGAGAAAATGGCTCATTAAATTTTATCGTCAAATCCCAGAAGAATTTGAAAGTTGAAAGCCGAAAAATATCATATGATTTAAGTCATCGGATCAAAACCTGATTACTTTAGAATATTTTCTTTGTGGCATAAACGACTGTGGACTGGAATTTGTGACTTAGAGTTTTGGATCAGATGGAAGCTACATCTGATCGACCTTATGGACATAAACGAAGTTAATGAAAACTGACCTAATAAGGTCAAAGTATCGCCAGTAAATATATTTTTTTTAATTCTTAGACTATGGTAAAAGGTAAAATTATAGTTTTTATTGTATGATTTTAACTTTATGAGAGATTCGCCATTTTATCAGAAAATAAATAATATCTTGATGTTCTTAGCTTCTTAAAATAAATAGGAATTTCTATAGTAGGCTTATGTTAAAAAAAGAAGGTATCAAATTTTCTTAAATAAATAGGAATTTCTATAGCAGGCTTATGTTAAAAAAAGAAGGTATCAAATTTTCTGGGTAAATTTATTGCATAAGGCGACATTAACCTTATTCTACCGCTAAGTAAGATTGCGAATCCTAACACATATGATTTTTTTGGCATTACATAATTGCTAGTGTGAATTAGACAATCACACAATCCATGATCGACAATGTTAAAGAAAACTCCAAATTAGGGATGTCTTCCAAAATTGATAAATCGTTTCTATTAAACAAAGATATTTATAAGTTACTATGATTGCATAATAATAAAATTGTAGCATTCTTTAAATAACTAAATAAGTCTTAAAAATAACTAAAGGACCCCGCCATTTTTAAATGAAAAATGGGTTTCGGTCATTTTTTTAAAAACTTTGAATACTAATTGTTTTCAACACGCTAATTAAAAGTCCCCACGGGCACAAAACCCTAAAATCACCCTCAAAAGTCACTGGGGATTTTTCTTATGAAAAATGGGTTTTGGCTAATTGTTTTCAAACTTTGTACAGTGATAGTTCTCAATATGCTGTCTCCACGGAAACAAAACTCGAACAACCCCCCGACTCCTCAAAATCGCCCTTAAAAGGCATTTGGGGTTTTTATTATGGAAAATGGATTTCGGCCAATTGTTTTCAAACTTTGTAAAGTGATAGTTCTCAACACGCTCTTCAAAAATCATCACGGGCACAAAGCCCAAACCCATTTCCCATAAGAAAAATTTACACACAGTTGAGGGTGATTTTGGGGGGATGTGGAGATTTTCGGGTTTTGTCCGGAAACTTTTTTATCAGCGTGTTGAGAACATCAATATGCAAAGTTTAAAAACAAAGGCGGACCCAATCATAAAAAAAACCCACGCTTTTAAAGGGGGATTTTGGGGGTTGGGGGGGGTTTTGGGTGTTGGCCCCTGGGACTTTTAATTAGCGTATTGAGAACTATCAGTATGCAAAGTGTAAAGAAATTGACCTAAACCCATTTTCCATAAGAAAATTTTTTGAGATTTAAAAAGTACTGATATAAATGATGTATATTTCTCACCTACTAACTTTTGGATAAAAATAAGTTTTTTCATCATTCTATTATTTTATGGCGGCTGGAATTTTTTTCTCGCCAAAGTTTTTAGGTTTTAAATATGTTTCAAAATTTATTAGGTTTCTTTTAAAAACATGTTTGAAATATTGTTTTTATGTCTGGGAAATGGCGTTCTCCACAACTTTTAGCATTTTTTATTTCATTCAAAGAGCCATTTATCAGAAATCTTTCTTTCTTTGCCTACTGATAAACTGTGGGGGCCTATCGCTTTTTAAAAGATATTTTTACGGCTTCCGTTTCGAGAAATCAGCCAAAAGGCTAACACAAAGTGCTTCTCATGCAACAAACTTTTCCATTTGTTCATTGCTTCATCCCTACAGAAAG
>JAHBCN010024791.1:0-11664 GCA_019359885.1 Listronotus oregonensis | reverse complement strand
AAGCCTTTATACATATATTCCACCAAAAACCGTAAAATAAAGGCCACGCATCCCCAAAAAAATTGCCCTTTTTAAGTAATGAGATCTAAAATAAGACCAAGCAATTTTGTACAATTTTATTCAAATAATTTACATTTTTAGGTAGAATTTTACTTTATGGACAGCACCCCGTTTTTCGAATTTTTGCATACGGGCGGGCGTGACCAAAACATCATTTTTTCCCGGAATCGGTTTTTTGAGTTATAAGGCCTCCGAACCAACCTAAAAATTTCCCTTTTAAACTGGTTAAACAAAGGGGAAAAACTGATTTCACTTATATATTAAAAATACACTAAAATTTACAATAATTTATTGTCTATTTTAAGAAAAAATTAGTCAAGTGAATCCATTTTTTGTACGTTGTAAAGATATAAAAAACTGGATTTATTTGAGGTGTTTTTTACTAAAATAAGCAATAAACTTTTGTAAATTTTAGTGTATTCGTTTAATATATAAGTGCCCAATTAGTGTAGGTTTCATTTTTATGGAAATTAGTTTCAAGAAGGAGGAATTTTGGAAAAATGTCTATTTTGAGCCTAGTTCATTTGGAGGCCTAATTACTCAAAAACCACAGGTTGCCGGAAAAAACTGATTTTAGATTCGTAATCAGCGCCCCACAAAAAAAAACGTATGCAAAAATTCATGAAAATTTGCGTGGTGCCGTAAAGTAAAATTTTATCCTCTGCTGTTGCACTGTTTTTTGACTTGGCAAGTTTTTTACTAAAAGAAAAATTATTTGGCTTTTCTCCAGAATAAAGATTTTTATATATTTTTTTAAAAAAAATTATACTTTTTTTATAGATATTATTATGGAGAGCTAGTCTGTTTCAATAATAGTAAAAAAAACATGAAAAGACATAAAAAGGTTTAATTCTTTTTTAAAATTGATTTGTTTAAAGTACTATAATAAAATAATTATTTTTTTGAAATTTTATTAAAAAGGGAAAATAAACTTACTTGAAAAAATTGACAACCCGTTTGATATTCCCAGAAATCAAAATAAACTATAAAAAGTTTTTTACTGTTCCGACTGTATTATCAATGTTCTTTTTTTTTATTATTAAAGACAGAAAAACATGCTGAAACGTTTCATATAATACACTGCTTAAAAAAATTAACGGAACACTTTAGTAAAATATTAGCTTGGTGTTTTTAGACAAAAAAAGTATATAGCTCAAATTAAAGGTCTTGCAAAAATACGTAATTCATGTCAGATAAAATTTCTTGTAGCTCTTATAGTTTTTGGGATATTGACGTTTTAAATTTTAAACTAATCGTTAATATCTTAAAAAAAGTTGAGTGGTACAAAAAATTCAGCTTTCTAAATTGTGTATATAAAAAGTTATATAATAGTGCAGTAAATGAAGGGATAAAGTTGAAAAAAAATTTGTACATTTTCCCTTGTGGCGCAATTCTTAGATCTACGGGAATGCCTTTAAGAAAAAAAAAGTTTATCAACTTTAAAAGGGGGGGAAAGGGAAAAAAATGGCCCCTTAAGCCCCAAAAAAATGAGTTTCCCGCTAATATCTGCCAAAATGGGGAATAGGAGAATTTTTGTTTAAAAAAAAATAAAGATCGCCTTGTAATCAAAAAAAATGGTCCTTATAATTTATTTCGAAAAATCGATAGTTTTCAAGATAACGGGCCAAAAAAAGTCCCCTCATTTCAGCTGCCCCTACCCTGGAATGCCGCTATCTTCATGGATTTACTTATAAGCGGGCGGACGAATTGTTCCATTACTCGGGCAATAATGTACTTTTTTTATCATGCAAAGTTCATCGGAATGGGAAAACCAAGGAAGTTTAAAGGTGTATGGAAGCCCAATGCTATGACCCATTCGATCAAAAAATGTCCAGCCCAGTATGAAAATAACTGTCAGTTTTTGGGGCCCCGCCGATTCTGCGCAATAACAAAATTCCACGAAATATTTAATGTGTTGCTTACTTACACCGATAAATCAGTGTGAAGTTAGCCAACACATTATATTTTTATGAGGCCGGAGTACCGATTTTGGATTGATCAAAACCTTCTTATTTTAGTGATTATGTTTATTAAATTGTGACTTAATTTTGGTTTATTGTTTGTTACTATAAATTGTAACAAAATGACTAGAGGGTGTGGTTTTGTCTTGCAAATTCAAGGGTAACATACCCGTCTTTTTAACTTTAGGTAAGTATTTTTTATATTTAAATTAGGTGCTTCTTATAAGACGTAACGTTAGGTAACCGAATAAATAAAATATATCAATTATGAATAATAGAAAATGAAATTTATAGGAAATATTAGTGAGAAAAGTAAGGCAATCTTAACTATCTTTTTTATGATTTCCACAATGTTTGTGTATTTCTGTGGATTATTAAAAGAAATAAGGTTTACATTTTTTTTATTTCATTTAATAATTTAGTACACTCTTTTAAAGGATCAAAATTATTAATTACTGGGCAGACCAGGCAAATTTTAATATATACAGGTTCCTCTTTAAATTTAATGAAGGGAGAAATTTGGGGGGGGGGCTTATTATAATTTAAAATAAATTCGGAAGTTTGTTTTCGAGATATTCATCATCAAAATTGAAAATCAAACTAACCTTATTTACACTATTCCTTCTTCTTTTTGCACAAAATTTTGATTTTTACACTAATTACACAATATTTCACAAACACCTTTTAAAACTTTTTTATGTTTATTTTACACCTTTTTACACTTTTATTTTTAAGCAAATATGGTTTCTGCCTTTGAACTTAAAAGTTCGCAATTTAATGGAAAAAAGATGTAAAATAAATAAAAATACAAGGTTTTAAAAGGTGTTTATAAAATATCGGGGCCACTTTAGTGTAAAAATGAAGAATTGTGTACAAAAAGAAGGTAGAATATAGTGAAAATGAGGTTAGTTTAATTTTCAACTTTGATGATGAAGATCTCGAAATGAAACGTTGCCGAAAAGATATTTTCAGGTTTGTAATCAGCGCCCCAAAAACCCCCCTATACCAAATTTGATCAAAATCGGAGAGGAGGCAACCTTTCGAGACAATACCATTTATTTAAAAATAAATTAGATTTTTGGTTTCTTAATCTTGCATTATCAACTTTTTAAGCTCGACATACTGTACAAAATAATATTTAACGGATACTACTACAATGGATACTCAGGTACCAAAGGTTACTAAACATTTTTAACCACTGTCTCATAAATGTTTGTTATTAGTGAAAAGTATATGCCTAAAAAGCAGTTATAAAAATTTTCACTTTTTAATGTACAACCAGAATCTTAGGATTAGATTAAACTCATTTACACTATCTTGCCCTTCTTTTATCACAAAATTGGTGATAAGTAGAGATCGAACGCTGTAAGAACAACACCGATACGTCACGGTCTCATATGGCAAACCCGTATAAAACCGTGACGTATCGGTGTTATTCTAACAGCGTTCGATCTCTACATAACACTATCATACAATGTTTAAAATTTATTTTAAAAAATCGTGTTTTTATTTATTTACAAAGATTTTTGGTAAAAATACAAAACTTCCAAAAATATCGACCATTTAAATAGAAGGCAGTAAAGTGGCGCCATCTATAAAGTGAATGTTGGAATTTGGAACATTTAATGATGTCAATTTTATAGATAGTAACAAAGAATTATGGAAATCCGGCCGTGACCTACGATTCATTGCGCAAATTCCGCGGGGCCAACCCCCCTATTCCCGCTGCCCTGCACGCCTGGACAATTTTGTTCTAAAGTATTGGGCTTCCATACACCTTTAAACTTCCTTGGGGAAAACCCGTACCTATTATTGCATATGAGTTTGGGTCCATTCTGATTTTTCTAGAATATTTAAAAAAGCTGTCAAAGTTTTTTCACAATATTTTGAGAGTATTTCATTTAATTATTGATATTCTTTTAAAAAATGGTTTGTTATTAACATTTTTTTTATAATAAGACCTTAGCAAGTGTTTAATGATCTCAGAAAATTTCCTTTACTATCTTTCTTGCGGTTTGATAAAAAATTGTTTTGCCCATCTGCATTTTTTAGTCGTTTTCGGAATTCTAGAAAATATGTATGGTGTGGATTTTTCGACAACAGTTTTTGCGAAAAATATTGGTGTTGCGAAAAAAATGGTAAGGGACATTTTTGTAGTTTTCGAAGTGATCTTTATTTTTTTTCCAAACAAAAACTTTCTAATTTGCATATTTTGGCAGATATTCAAGGGAAACTTATTTTTGGGACTTTGGGGGGCCATTTTCAGCGGGATCCCACGTCGAAATCGTGATAAACTTTTTCTCGCTCGAAACCGAATGAAAACTGTGCAGATTTATTTACAGCTTTGGGTACTTTCAGGTCTTCAGTTACTGGACTCTAAATATTTTTGTTAGGATAAATAATAAAGAAGATATATTATATATTTGATACTTTGTATTTTGTACCTTATTTAATTTGTAAGTTTTTTCTTAGAAATAAATGATCAAATGACACATTTCTAGATTTATTGTGACAAAATGTGTGTCTTTTGAAATATGTAAGCTTGATCTAAATGTAACTAACGCCTTAAAAGTTACAAATGAACAAAGAGGTGTTCCGTTATTTTTATTTTTTTGAGCAGTGTATTGCGTCAGGCCAGTGGCGGCGCTAGACTACATGTGGACCTCAGCGACATCAAGTCCGCGAGGCCTCTTTTACTTCCCAGAAAAAAAAAACCGAAGGCGAAGAAAAAAGCCAAATCATAAAATAATGTATGAGTAAACGACTTTTATTGTTGATTATCAAGTGATAACAGAAAATATACACAGAATTTAAAATAGTCGGACTTTTCGACTTTTAGCCTAAATGAATTTTTTCAGGATTGTGTCGTAGCTATGACTAGCCGCTATTTCAGCTTCGATTAACAGAACTGAAAACGCGGATAGTCTGTCTTGGCTTATAATGCTTCTCAAATAGGTCTTTATCAATTTCAACTTTGAGAAGCTTCTCTCAGCGGAGGCTGTACTGACCGGAACTGTGAGCTTGATCCTGATTGTAATGTAAACATTTGAATATATTTCTTCTAAATTATTTTCTAAAATATATTGGATGAGTTGTTTCGCGTCGTTGTTAGAGTTTAGTGAATAAGTTTTTAAAAGCTGAAGTTCTTCATATATGTAGTTCGAAAGGCTGTATGTCACTGTTTTCGCCTTTTCGAAGTATTGTACCTAAATCATTGCAATGTTGGAGAAGAAATTTTTTTGGTATAGATTTCAAATGATTAATGTCATAAATAAAATCAAATTGCGTAAAATATTCATTGAGCGCTTTAAATCGACAATCGGTGTCGACTATTATAACATCTATCATGATGTTAAAAAAATTGACTCTGAATTGCATTTCAGGAGATTCAACTGCTTTATCAGTATGTTCATAACCAAACATTCGTTTTTTCCTGGTTATTCTTTTTTCTTTAAATTGAGACTAAATTTTGTAAGTACTTTTCTCCACAAATAGTCTAGCTTCTGTTACCTTTTTTTCAAATCCAGGTTTACGGAATTCTTAAATCTAGCTACAAAATGAACGTTAAGTATTAATAGCGACTTTTAAGTTGACTTGAACCGATTGCCATAGTTTATAGTTGAATCAGTATTAGAATGACAATTCGGTTCTTTTGAAAGGAAAAAAAAACATTAAAAGGAGCCAAAAAGGATTGATCTAAACTGCGACCGAATTTGCTAGGCCTCTCACAGGCGCGAGGCCGTCGGCGGTGGTCGACGTCGCCGACGCCTAGCGCCGCCACTGCGTCAGGCCGGAACTTGGGCTGACGCACTACCTGGATTTTGGTAGTCACCGTAAAAATATATTTTTTTTAGGCAATCAGTGATATCAATCTCAAATCTTTTTAATGAGCTGATAAGTTCCGTGGAACTATCGGACGGCAGCTCTCCAACAGCAAAGACTCTTAAAGATGCCTTTGAGATAAGCGACGCCACTGGCACGGTCATCGGAAAAATAAGCGTTTACATAAGAATGTCTTGCTTTGGAAAACTGATCGTGACTCAGTTCCAGATGAATCTGGACGACAAGAGTGTGCTTTTTAAGGACAAGGAGGGCAAGAGCTTGTATAGGTACAAGAAGGCTGGGAAAAGGGGTAATGGGCAAGAAGGAGCAGGAGGGGCTGGATTTCCCGGAGGGTAAGTTGTGAAACTTTTAAATATAAACCAAAAAAAGTTAAATTATTTTTTTAGATACAATGCGAGATGCCCGGAAGTTCCCTGCGATCGAACTGGAACGAGACCTACTAGAACTAGCACGCAGGGCTCCTCCCCTACGGGTACAGCATCACCACGTACTAGCCCCGATTGTCCCTTTGCACCATGTCCCACAGATCAATATGACGCTGGTCCTGCAAATCAAATGTCTCCTTACATGGGAGGAGGATTTCCCGGAGCACCAGGTGGGTTTACAAGCCCCCAAGGAATGCTTACGGGAGGTTTTGGAACCCAGACGATGCTTCCACCTTGCAACGAATGCGGGTTCGTTCCAAATCCCGCTTGTTTGCCTCCTATGGGCGGACCTATGATGATGGGGGGATTGGGAGGATACAGCGAAATTCCGATGCTTCCACAGAGCCCCGAAGGAAACTATCAAGAGATTGGGGCTAGTATGGGTGGTAATTCGTTAACCATACGGGTTCACAAGGATAAAGGGAAAGCAGAGCAAGTTGATCCCAACGCTATGGATGATTGCATTTGTGGGGGTAACGAAGGAGGAAATGGGGGAGCGAAAACGCAGGTAATTTTAAGAAATAATTATAATGTAATTTTATTTATAAAGTTGCCATAATGCAAAATTTACATGTTAACTTTTTTAGGCTTTCGCCATGCGTCCTGGAGTATCCCCTAATAGCCCCTTTTCCTTTAGGATGGGTCAATCTGGTGACGCTCCAACGGGTGGACTTGGAGGAAATAACGTAGTAGTAAATCCTCCAGTGTGCACCGCTCCTGATGGAACTCAATTTACAGAATTTTCTGATCCTAACAAGGAGACGTTTATTTTGAGGTAAGCAAAAATAATGGTGTCCTTAGTTTACATTTTTAGCAAATGTAACATTTGACATATACTAATCTTGACTAGTATTATGTATTAAAAAAAACAGTAACATTTTTTAGTGTAACATTAACATTCCTAGCTAGCGAGACAAGGATCATCCACACCATACTTTGGGCCAGAACCCTTGGAGTGACCAAAATCACAGCACGAGGGCAAACCACGGAATGGATTCGAAACAAACACGAGGAATATTGGGGAAACCTTACTAGAATTGGACATGGAAGAAGCTTCATAAGAGGCCCATTCAAAAGAACGAAGGAAGAACTATTCAAACAAAGTGGGAAAAGACTTCGCATAACAGTAGGGTTGCTAACAGGGCATGATAACCTAAGAGGTCACCTTCACAAAATAGGCTCATACAATGGGGACCCAAGTTGCTGAATGTGCGACGAGGGGGAAGAAACAGCTTACCATATCCTGTGCGAATGTGAAGCATTGAATCACACTTGACAGGCATTATTTGGGCAACCGGAAATGAGCCCACAGAAATATATCAACCAACCAGTCTCGGGGTTAGACAGACTTGTAGAAGGAATAAGACTAATGGGAGAATTGATATAGAGATGAGGCTGCGCTGCCTCCGGTAGTAAATCAGGACGGCTCCCAGGGAAGAATAAGAAGAAGAACATACCTGTTTCATCTTGTGGTAAAGTTGTAACGTCTCAGTTCTTCTTTCGATGGATGTGTGACTTGTATTACTGAGAAATAGCGTTTTTTTCAGGTAAAAATGCTATTGACATATTTGTCATCTTTTTTTAGGATAGGAAAAAAAAGCGAAGGGGTCGACAAGAAAAATAACTTAGAATTGGAACTGCAGACACCTAAAGGACCTCCGTTAAAACCAATACCCAAAAAAGAGACGGTAAGTTTTATATATAAGATTTTATAAATAATATTTTTGTATTTTCGTTTACATTATATAACATTCTTTTTGGTATTTGAAATATAATATTGTTTGTGTTTTAAAGACAATACGAATATTAAATTTATTACCTAAATTTTCTCCCATTAGCCAGAAATATATGGCAAAAGTAAATTTGTAATATGTCTATTTTGATTTTGTGTTAGATTTGGTGTTCGCAAACTTAAGAAAGCAACTATTTATAAAGTTAGGGGAAAATTTTACACCAGTACTTATAACCAATTAAAATTGGGTTTTTTGATGGATCACTATGGCAACGCATGTATTGGATTTTTTTCTCTGGCTGGGTAACCAACATGGAATGATAGTGGAATTTTTTTGACATAATGACAATTTGTTTTTTGACAATTATAATTTTAAATTAAAAAAATAAGCTATGTTAAACATTAAAAAAGTATTTTTGTGCCACTTAAATCGATATAAAAAATATGGCTCTTAAATCTGTTTGCTGGCACTGACCATGAATGGAGCGGCATTTGAAGGGTACGTAAGATACCTATAAAAAAATAAAAACTACTCGTAAAAATGGCAATTTTCTACCACTTGTAGTAATTTAAAGTTTACGTAAAATTAAAGAACACGATTATGATGATATTTCTATGTGACTACAATAAGTAAAATCAATGTTAAAATTATTTTAAACACAATTTGGTGTAAAATATTTTCAGAAAATGATCCCTCATCTCTTGACTCGAGATAATTTTCAAAATATTCAGGGACTCGAAATAACTGATAGTCATAATTATTTGATTATCATCTATTAAAAATTTTTTTTGGTTAATATTTTGATCGCAACAAATGATTTTTATTTTATCAAATAGACTTTTTCCAACTCCCTTCTTTAGCAGTATTGTATAATCTAAGTCAAAATTTAGTTCTTTTCTTATATGTGCAGATTTTTACTATAAATTTTAGTTTAAAAACTATGTAAGTTTTTTTTAAGTCAGAATATCAGGAAAAGGTAGTGGTAAATTCGTTTTCGTTTCTAAAGTAAAATTAAAGATAGGTTCTTGTGTATTAGTGTGTGTTAGGAAACTGTTTAAACAATTATTGTTCATGTTGATAAAAAGAAAAAATATCAGTATGTATATCTCCACCATACTAATTGTTTTATAATGATAATTGTCTACAAAGTTAGATTCAAAATTTTTCCGTAAAAGTTCTACTTAATATTGGTGATAAAGATGCACCCGTGGTCATGCAACCGGTTTGTTTATAAAAATCAGTCTTATATAGGAAATAAGTTAAAAAAGTTAATAATATTGATATTGAACACATCTATTTTTAGTTTATTTAAATAATAAGTGAAAAGGTTGGTATAAGCTAAAATTGTATAGGTCGTTTTATCGACCACCGGCACCACACCCCAGAATACCATACCCATACAGTATTCTGGGACCACACCTCAGTTTTTTCGATAAGGGGACAAAACAGACAAATATCGTATTGGGGTTAGTAAAGGTGTTGTTGCCAATATTAAACCAGTTTAAGCAATTATCCAAATCAGGAAAACAGGACTAACATAATAAATTTAAGGAAAATTCATTAAAAAACAAAACCCCATACTGGGTGTGCTGCCCTATTTGTTTAAGAGTCGTCAAAAAAGGAAAAAGGATAAAAGTGCTTAATCTTGCTTATTCATCTATTTTTATCATGTAGTTGTAGTCTGTCTCAAAGTATATCGCTGTGTTTTGACGGACAATATCCCAATAAACCTTTAACGATTTTATTACCCATTGTTATTGGGTAAACCGATTATTTCATAATGGCAGGGGTGGGCCAGGTATTTCTTGAGTATTGACCATTGGGTATATAAATATTTCGGGTAAAATTTTAGTGGCAGTGTTGAATAACGGTTTTTATTGTGCGTTTTAAAAAAGTTGTTTTACGAGAATATAACTATGTCGCGTCGAAATCATTTGTCATTAGATGCAAAACAGGTTGTGAAAATTGTGTATGAAACTTTATTCGGTAGAGGATTATTAATTAAACAAGAAGCTTTAAAAGAAACCTGTCTACTTACAAAAACTTCAATACCATCGATAAGGGATATTTTTATTAGTGAAGAATTGAACAAAAGAAAAAACGTAGTGATATCAATCTCACCGTATAGACAATAGTGATCAGGACCTAATAAGAAGGAAAATATATTGTCCTCATGAGAGTTATTCCTACCTTGGATAAACTGAAAAGAAGCTAGACAAAGACGAAACCAATATAAATTTTAGCCGTGCCACCCTCCATAGAGTTGTTTGTAAAATGGGATTTAAATACCGCAAAATAGACAAAAGACAAGTAGTAATGGAATCGCACAGATTACGCACTTGGAGATTTAATTACCTTCAAGAAATTTAAAGATATGGGTTAGAAAACAGATCCATAATTTACCTTGATGAAACATGGTTCGATACACATGACACAGTATCCAAAGGTTGGGTTGATTCCAGTCAAAACTGTCAGACGAAAGCACCTACAAATAAAGGAAAACGCATTACGATAATACACGCTGGTTCAGAAGACGGATTGGCCCAAAACTGCTTGCTGTTGTTTGCAAAGAATATTAAGGATTCTAGCTTGGATTATCATGAGGATACAAGTGCAGAACTTTTTGAAAACTGGTTTCAAAATTATCTTTTTAAAAACATTTCAAACAACAGTGTTATTGTCATGGATAACGCAAGCTACCACAGCTGTCTGCTACACAAAGCACCAGCTTCAGCAAGTTCAAAAACTGAAATCCAGGAATATTTGTTAGAAAATGATATTTATTTTGAATTCAGTTACCAAAAAGCGCAAATTTTGGTCTATTTCTAAATTCTTATGCAATTAAAAAACAACATGTATGTGATAATTTGGCAGAACAGGCTGGGCCGTCTTACGTCTTCCTCCGTATCACTGTAAGTTTAACCTGCCACGCACCTTTTTTAAAAGCAGTGTTTATATAAAAACTAGTGTGACTATGATGAGTCACACCAATTGCTCAAAAAGGAAAAGTAAGAAAATTAATACAAAATTTATCCTGTGCACAGGTTAGCTTCACGCCAAAGCAAGCTGTAGGTGTGCGTGCAAATCTACCCGCAGCTCAGGGTGAGGAATAGTGAGTTCGTTATGGCGCCACCAGTTTTCTTACGGACTACAAACTGGAAGTCCCCTAGATGTTATAGGAGCTTGCTTGGGCGATCACACACCAGTGCACGACAAAACAAAAAAAGTTAGCATATAAGCATTGAAAAAAACTGACTTGGTCAATACTCATTAAAAAGAAAAAAAAATAAATAAATAAATAAATAAATAATAATAATACAATAATACAAATTATTCTGGTATCAGGTGAGCTAAATAAAACTCAAAAAGATTAAAAAACAAATTACATTTATTTAAAAGAAAATCATTAAAAAAAAAAAAATAGAAATTGACTAAAGTTTTCGAGATATATAAAAAAGATTAGTAATTGTTAAATACATAAATTAATAAAAAGGTTGCCTGTTTCCTGACGGCAGGTAAGGGTGGTCTGCAGAGTCTGGACTCAACCCCGGAGTAAAATTTGAGGTAATTTGAAGTCAAACTTGAGTTTGGAGTTTACGTGAATTTGGAGTAAAACTTGTGTTTTGAGTTATACTCGAATTT
>JAHBCN010024790.1:0-11659 GCA_019359885.1 Listronotus oregonensis | reverse complement strand
ATTGTAATACGTTTGAATTAATAATTTAAACAATTTTTTTTAAATGCACATGGAAAAATGCTGTGGTGATGTCTATGGTACCATAATTATTGTACAGTTTGTTTATTTTGCATACATTTCAGAAGTAAATTATTTTTTAAAGTATCAATAAAAAAATGAAATTTACCGTCATCTGTAAATTATAGACAAAACCTGAAAACTAATTTACATTAACTATTAAAAGCGTGGTAAAAAGTGCCAAAAGCTATAGCATAAACACTTAAATCGTGGACACTCCGTATTGTTTCGGAAAATATTATGACATTTATTCATGACACTCTCTCACCACCCTGTATTTTTTCCATCATTTTTTCGTCCTTTGTTATTTGCGTTCCCGGCAAAAATCCAATAAAACTTCGGCCCAAACCCGTTTTAAATATTACAAAAGGGCTCATCAACTTCTGGGGCAATATATTCCCGAATCGACTTAAATAAAAAACTGGCCCTTTTATCGCGAACTTCTTATCTACGTATACACGATAGAAGTGTCAAGAAGGGTCGGCAAAATTAATATTTCTTTCCGGAACAGTTGATCTGCGGAACATTTGGCGTAGAATTTAAATTTTCTTGGCATCATGAATCTTTTTCCGACCCTTTATGGCGTTTTGAACGGGCTTTGGTTCGGGATAAAATGATCTCTAAGGACGTGTTTACCAAAATACAATATAATCGGAAAAAAACATGGGAAATGTAAAAATATTAAACTATGCAGAACGTCGTTTATTGAATTATTCAACGTTTTAATAATATTAGGAAAAATCGCCATTAAAATAATATACAAGCTTATAAGTTTGTTAACAGATTTGTTGCTGTAATGTTATAAAATATGTATGGATGCCCAATACTGTAGAACAAAATTGTCCAGGCGTGCAGGGCAGCGGGAATAGGGGGGTTGGCCCCGCGGAATTTGCGCAATGAATAGTAGGTCAGGGCCGGATTTCCATAATTCTTTGTTACTATCTATAAAATTGACATCATCAAATGTCAAATTCCAACATTCACTGTTTTTTTTTTTTTTTGCACAAAATTGTTGGTTATTAAAGGATACGACTATAGAATATTTAAAATTATTGTGTAATATTAGATTTTATATCATCTGATATAATATGGAAAGAATAGATGGCTGCCACTTTACTGCCTTCTATTTAAATGGTCGATATTTTTGGAAGTTTTGTATTTTTACCAAAAATCTTTGTAAATAAATAAAAACACGATTTTTAAAATAAATTTCAAACATTGTATGATAGTATTATGTACTTATCACCAATTTTGTGATAAAAGAAGGGCAAGATAGTGTAAATGAGTTTAATCTAATCCTAAGATTCTGGTTGTACATTAAAAAGTGAAAATTTTTATAACTGCTTTTTAGGCATATACTTTTCACTAATAACAAACATTCATGAGACAGAATAACAGTGATTAAAAATGTTTAGTAACCTTGCCTGAGTATCCATTGACAGTATGTTAAATATTATGTGGTACAGTATGTCGAGCTCAAAAAGTTGATAATGGATTAAGAAACCAAAAATCTAATTTATTTTTAAACAAATGGTATTGTCTCGAAAGTTGCCTCCTCACAGATTTTGATCAAATTTGGTATACAGGGGTCTTTTTGGGGCGCTGATTACAAATCTGAAAAAATATCTTTTCGGCAACATTTCATTTCCGAGATCTTCAACATCAAAGTTGAAAATTAAACTAACCTCATTTTCACTATAAATATTCTCCCTTCTTTTTGTACACAATTCTTTATTTTTACACTAAAGTGGCACACGATATTTTATAAACACCTTTTAAAACCTTGTATTTTTATTTATTTTACATCTTTTTTCCATTAAATTGCGAACTTTTAAGTTCAAAGGCAGCAGCCATATTTGCTTAAAAAATAAAAGTGTAAAAAAGGTGTAAAATAAACATTAAAAAAAGTTGTTAAAAGGTGTTTGTGAAATATTGTGGTGTGCCAATTTAGTGTAAAAATCAAGAATTTTGTGCAAAAAGAAGGATTGATTTTCGATTTTGATGATGAATATCTCGAAAACGAAGATAGATTTGTAATCAGCGCCCCAAAAAACCGCACCAAAATTGTACTTCCTTTCATTCAATTAGAGGGACCTGTATATATTAAAATTTGCCTGGTCTGCCCAGTAATCAATAATTTTGATCCTTTAAAAGAGTGTACTAAATTATTAAATGAAATAAAAGTACCTAAATGTAAACCTTATTTCTTTTTAATAATCCACAGAAATACACAAACATTGTGGAAATCATCTAAAAGATAGTTAAGATTGCCTTACTTTTCTCACTAATATTTCCTATGAAATTTTAATTTTCTATTATTCATAATTGATATATTATTATTTATTCGGTTACCTAACGTTACGTCTTATAAGAAGCACCTAATTTAAATATAAGAAATACTTACCTAAAGTTAAAAAGACGGGTATGTTACCCTTGGATTTGCAAGACAAAACCATACAACCTCTAGTTATTTTGTTACGATATTATAAGTAACAAACAATAAACACAAAATTATAGTCACAATTTAATAAACACTAATCACTAAAATAAGAAGGTTTTGATCAATCCAAAAACGGTACTCGGCTCTCATAAATTATAATGTGTTCTAACTTCACACTGATTTATCAGTGTGTAAGTAGGCAACACATTAAATTATTTCGTGGAATTTTGTTATTGCGCAGAATCGGCGGGGCCAACTCTGACAGTTATTTTCATACTGGGCTGGACATTTTTTGATCGAATGGGCCATAGCATTGGGCTTCCATACACCTTTAAACTTCCTTGAGTAAGACTAACATCTTCGAGGGTGAAATAAGTTTCCGGCCTAACCCATAGAGGGCGCAAGTTACCGTCATATGACACAATTTAAATAGCCTCATGCTATTTAAATTGTGTCATATGACTCATATGCTCAGATTTTAAAATATTATTTCACAAATAATGACAAATTTATCTCATTGAACTCGTGGAAGAAATACACCAAAAACAATCTGGCAACAACGTATGTATTTAAGCAGCGAATAAAGTATAAAGCGCGCATGCGTCAGAATTTACTGATTGTTTTTAAAATACATAGTTGTCAGATTTTACAAACAAACAGTAAGTCGTACAGGATTGGCTAGAAATAGTACAGTCCAAGCAAAACTTTGTGGGTTATAATAACGACGCACAGTGGGACGGACTCATAAAACGTGCAGGAAAAATTTGATTTAATAAAAATTGTTTAGAAATATTCAAGGAATATGGATAATTTTTTTCATAATTTATGGATACATTTTCGGACCTCCAGAATAATGGCTCAATAGAAAATTTTAAGACGTATGCATTTAGACGTAAATTCTGCAACAAACGCTTATTTTGATGAACTGGACAAATCAGCTGTAATTGAGCTACACGAAGACTACGTAGAAAAATAAAAATAGTTTTGAACCCATATTTGCTTTTCTCTTACATAGGCTGGACACTTTTCGACCTGCACGAAAGCTTTCAGAGTGTTTTTCCCTTACCATAACTTAGTTATCGTTCCATATAAAAGTATGAGATTTGGAACGCGAATTCACATAAGTATATTTATTACCTGTTAAAAAGTTAAAAATGTAATGTCAAGTTTAAAATAGTCCATTTTACTACGGATGGACTGACTTACACCGAGGAAGTAAAAAAACTTGTTATGTAAGTTTAAAAATGCACAATTTTACTCAAAACGCCCATTTACGAAGGCGGTAATATCGTTTATTTAGGGAAGTTTGCAACCTGAATCTGAGTTTGTAAACAGGAAGTAAAAGCAAAAGGTTTGGATATATAAGTGTGGCCTTTTAAAGGTTTTTAAACCAAAAAATTTTGAAAATTTAGAAAAAATTGCTTCAAAATGCATTTTGCTTTAAAAGGAATGTTTAAGAAAACATTTTTATGATATTTTTTTTGAATATTCAGCAGGGGTATACACAGTAGTAATTTCCCATAAAAATTCATTATACGTTTAGGGCATTTGAAGACAAAGAAACTATAAACATATTTCGCAACATAAATGTCTATGTTAAGTGCTATTACCAACGTGTATAAAGTTAATTTATGCGTTTTACATAAAGGTATTAAATCTTTTTATTTACGTGTTTTTTTATTGCAGAGCACATAAATAAATGCATTATTTAACATCGCTATTTATTTATTTTATGGCTGAATTATTAAATTAATGTTGAAATATTTATTTGCTTTTTATATCCCATTTTGTTATTCAATTCCGTGATGTTGGTATTAGTTTAAAATTAAATCGTCTTTAGTGTTTTGTAAATTTGTCGCATTGTTTTGTCTTGTTAGCACTTTTTTATTATTTTTTTTATATGAGGGCAGTTCACGATGGCTTGAATCACAAATACTATTGTAACTGATTCGAGGTCTCTCCAGACTACTCCAAAGTGATTGTAGAGGGACCCATGGCAGCTTCTAATAAAGTAACACGAACTGTCAGTCTCCCTTGCATAAAGAAATCTTTCTTTCTTTCATAACTTGTTTGGGGTTAAAACAACCCCATTGGCCTGTAATTTAATACGTTCCGCCAGATCTCCCCTTTCCAGACTCTGCTTTCCGGGGCTTTGTAGTGGAATAACTGGATGCGAGCTCGAAGCCCCCAGAAATTCCCGAAAATTTTATAAAATCAAAAGTTTTTCAATGTCAAATGTCATGAAAGGCACAAACAATGTTGTTCCGACCAGGAAGCTGCTACTGGTTTCACGCATAACCGGTTTCTGTCAGTACTGCTCCTTCCTGCTGAGCGCGCAACCATCCCCCGCCATTAGGAAAATACCTCGTGCGTGGGGCCCTCAGAAAGGAACAGGTATAGGAATCTTCGTTCACAGCGCTGAGCCCCAGAAGAAGGACTTCATCGTTTGGCTTGCGTTTCTCCTTGATCCCCGATGGCAAAAGCTGTTGATGCAGCGCCTTTAGCCGCCTTCCCGGAAAAAACTATGTAGTTTTTTTATCGCGAGCACTTCACTGATCGAAGGTCAAAAAGGAACTGAGCGTCATTTCTAAACCAATAGAAAGGTTAAACTGGTTACAAATTTGCTTAAATTCGAAAATTTTACAAACCACGACCTAAGAAGTACGTTGAAGAAAATAAACAATAAGATGCTGCAGTTAACCAACATTAAAAAAAAATCCAACATCTTCAGGCAGGGATGTTGATAGACAATTCCACATACCTAAGTCAACCCTCATTAGGGTAGTTAGGACTATTTAAAAAAATATCGTTAATATGTTCAGGAATATGGACAACATTTTGAATTTTAGGTCATTATTTTACATCTTCAGTTTAGTTTAGACACTTTTCATTGTTTTTGTTTTCACTTGTTTCAATTAACTTGTTACGTGTAGTTTTGTTGTCACACGGTATTAACGTTCTAGCTATGTTCGCGAACCCATATCTGTAAAATTTCTGTTTAGCTTATCTATTTTTCAAGTTACTAATATCTTATTATTTACAAAAAAAAATGACAGTCGCCGAAATCAAGGCCAACTGAGAAAATATTTGTTTTTTAAAATAAATGAGGTTATAAACTCTTAAATTTTAACATGTTATACATTGTTAAAATCAGAATAAAAAGCCCTATATCCAATATGGCGTCCATATGAAAAAATAAAGTTGATGATGATTCTAAAAACCCGAAACGTAGAAAATAAAAATTGACTACTCGGTCATATTCTACAAAAAAAATTGCTTTGAAGAAGTTTTTACAGATTTGAAAAATTTTCACTTATAAAAAAATATGGCCGATTTTCGAAAATGCATGTTTCAGGTTTTTTCAAAATTAATCAAAAACCTGAATAGATAAAAACCATGTAGTAAACGGGATTAGCTTACTAACATAATTGTCCAAAACTTTCCCCATTTAACCGATTTTCTATCTATCGTGGTTTCCAAGATGCCCATACATTCCCCACCAATTTGGGACACACTGTATAAGGCGTAGTTATAGACTTAGATATTTAGTATTTACTTGAAAACGATCAGATATACTTACTGTTCGAAACGTTGTGAAAAAATTAAATAAAGACATTTCCAAAAACCAATGTGATGCTAATTAAGAGTCTTAGGTCAAAATTTAAAATAAAAGATTTAAAATGGCGGATTTTGGCATTTATATTGGTTACCTATTTGCCTTAGATTTAAAATGGCGAATTTTGGCAATTTTACACCATTTACCCAGACCGGGGACTTATTAAGTGGGGTAGTATCAAGTAACAACAATAAATTTATAATTTAATGGTTTTGTTGCAGAGTAACAAGTTGCATTCCTGTAACGCATTCCTGTGGTATTTTTAGTTCCAATATTAATGTGTAAAAGTATAATTTGTTATTCGGTTTATATCATAATGTCGACAAAAAATAGCTTTGCATAAATTTATTCGTATTATTAGCAAAATACATATTTATACTAAACTAATATTTCGATATTTGCGCTTTTTATGTGCTATTTCGCTGTACGATTACGTAATGTTTGCATAAAACAGAAATTAAAACGTTTGCACAGGTGCTTTGTGAATATTTAAAAGCTTCTTTGCATGAATTTAATTTTTAAAATATAATTAATTTATTTATACGGTTAATAACAATAAAATGTTTTTATTTACACGTGGCGGTAATTTGTAATTGTGCTGGTAATTATCGCTGAATTAATTGATTAATTAATGGCTTACTATAACCGAACAGGATATCTTAAAACTAATAAATAGTTGATTTTTTAAATGCTGTAGATAGATCTTGAAGGTTAAATCTTGTAGTTTTGTTTTTATGAAATCAGTTTAATTGAAATAGAAAATGGATATCGCTGCTTAAGAGTATTAAAGTAACGGGGCCCTTTAAATTCTGGTGAAGAACCTTTTTCCTTTCGTAAAATATTTTTAAAATCCCAAAAGCTTAACTTTGGATCAAAAAGTATTAATTATTCATTGTAATAAGCAGAGAGGTTGGCCAAAATAGGGATGTGGCGAAAAGCTTAAGATCCTAAAGAGTACTATTCATTTTGTTAAAAAATGGCAGGAAACCACAGTCCTTTAAGAGAAAAGCTAGAAGTGGTCGCCCCAAACCCATCGGGTCCCAAAACAAGACAATAATTTGTTAATGTTTTGGAAACCAACCATTAAAATCTGTAGTTACAGCAAAAACGGAAACCAATTTCCCAGGCATCGGTTAAAAACAAGGTGAAGAATAAAGGGGAAAAATCAATTGCGCCTGGCCCCCCAACATAAAACCCCTTTTTTAAAAAAATGCAAAAAAGGAAAACCATTAAATTCGCTCTACAATTTTACTTGGAACCTCAGTTTTTTTTGGAAAAAAAATATTCACCGATGAAAAAGTGTTTTTGTCATGCTACAAAGGGGGTATAGACCCCCCAAAACGATTTGATGAAAAATATACTCAAAGGGGGGGAAGTAGTAGAGCATTTTGGAAATGAGGGGGTTAGTTGGGGTTGTTAGGGTTTTTTATCGAAGGAAGGTTTAATGGGAAAAAAATTTTTATAGATCTACAGAAATCATGTTCCCCAAGTTTTTCATCCCCGGATCGATGAATGGATGGAAAAGCACTTTTATTTTCCCCTGGGCCCCGTGTTCGGTTTAAAAAAATTTTGGTAAATTTTGGGGGGTTATCAGAAAAAAATAAATGGGGGAAAAAGAGTTTGGCCCCCAAAAAGTAAAAAATTAAAGATAAAATTTTAGAGACGTGGAAAAAGTTCCGGGAAACCCGGGTCCCAATTTGGTTCTAGGGTTGCCGCGAGACCGGATCGGCGTTGTTTGGTCCTTTCGAACCATTTTTCCCGTCTCGAGGCATTTTGTCTAATTTTCGAGACGAGACGAGACGGAAAAATTTCGAAAAACCCCAAAGACATCTCGAAAATTTAAACCCAAAATTAAAGAACAACTGAAAAATCCCAAACAATACATTTCTAGTTTTGAATACAGGTTGTTTAAGTTTTTTTGTTAAAACTTAAGCGGGATTTTTAAAAATAATTTTTAAAAATAGGTGAAATGCATCTTTGAAATACAGGGTGTTAAAAAAAGCTAAAAATTGATTTAAAAATATATACCTGTGGTTTTATTTTTTTTAATTATTTTGAATATTTACTCATGTAATATTTTCCTATGAAGTGGTATTTTGGAAAAATTACAGCGGAAATTCCACGTCGTCTAGGCAACGGGTTTTTTTCCCCTTCTTCAAATTGAAAATAAAATTTTTTTAAAAAATAATGAGGTTTTTAAATTAATTTTAAAATTTTAATTAAAAAAAACTTTATCTACTTTTTTTATTCGTGATATATTCTTTAAATACCCTGGTTTTAAAATTAACCCCGATTTTTTTTCTCATTTTTTTTAAAAAATAAAAAAAAAATACAACTATTTGGCTCCTTTTTTTTTTTTTAATTTTGCTTTGGTTTAAAAAAAAAATTAAAACCGTTTTTTTTTTTATACCTTTTGAAAATGGAGTTTTACTTTCCCCTTTTGAAAAAAATCAAATAACGAAAAAGTTTTTTTTTAAGTTGTTTTATAAAAAAAATTTTTTTAAAAAATATTTTAAATTAAAGCTTCTTTTATCTTTAGGACCCTGCGTATTTTTTCAAAACGTGCATATCCGAACTTATGTTTATAGAGTTTTTTTTAAGTCCTTTTTTAAAAATTTTTTAACACTTTTCCCCCCTGTATATTATAGAAAATTTCTAGAAAACTTTTAACTTTTTTTTGTAAAAAATTTTTTGATTTATGCTTATTTCCATTATTTTAAGTTTTTTTTTCTTTTTTGGGGGAATTTTTTTTTTTTAAATTTTTTATTTAAAAATAAAAAAAAAAAATATTGGTTCATTATTTTATTTTTGTTTTTTTGGGGGCCCCTAAAGTCTAAATCCCCAAATTTTTTTTAGAAAACTACAAATTTTTTGAAAAGCTTAATCACGTCAACTTTTCTTTAAAGGGTGTTAAAAAAAAATTTAAAAACTTTATAAGGGTGTTCTTTTTTTAAAAAAAATTAATTTACCCTTTTTCAATTTAAATACAAGAATGAACTAAGGAAAAAATGTCAAAAAATTTTAAAAAAACCCTCTAAAATCTTTAAAAGTAAAAAAAAACGAAAAAAACAGCCGCATCCCGAATAAAAGGGTTTTTCAATAGTACAAAGTAAAAGGCGGCCGGCGGCATTTTTTATGCCTATGAGGGGTTTTTTGAATTTTTTCTGTTGGTTAATTTTTTCAGCTATTATGTTTTAAAAAAAATTTTTTAAACAAAAAAAATGCACCCTTTTAAAATACATACCAGTTTTAAGATTTTGCAATTAGTTTTAGGATATAGTGTACAGGGTGAGTCAACAATGGCGGGGGAAAATTTTTAAATGCCTTGAATATTAGATGTTAAATAATGTGCTTATGTAAGTATTGGTATATGGTTAAATAGTATTTAAATTTTAAATTTTTAAAATTTGACAGGGCACACCCCTAAATATTAGGGTGCTACAAAAAAAATTTTTTTAAAATTTAAAAAAATCCCCTTACCTACTCATTTTTTTTATTTTTGGTTCATTTATTTTAATTTAGAAATTTCATACCTATTATATTCTATAAAAAAATTACGTGGATGGAATATTTTTTTTGGATTTTTTGGGATTTAATTTTAGGGGAAAAATTAAAAAAAAATTGGAAAAAAAATTAGAATGAACATTTCTAGAATTAAACATTGGAATTAAAATGTAAGATAAAACATGTGGTTTTCCCCTTTAAAAAAAAAATTTCTTTTTATCACCACCTTGTGCACTGTGCAGACATAAAAATTAGTTTAAAAAAATTAAATTCCTAAAAATAAAAATTACGGGTCCCCAACATTTTTATTATCTTCCCATCTAAAATTTTTTTAAATTATCCCCCAAAATTACTATATTATTTGAAATTAATTTAATTAAAACAAACGAGACGAACAAACGTTTGTCTGTCTCGTCTTTTATTTCTGTTTCTCGAAATATATTATCCAAAATTTAGACGAACGGACAACTTTTTTGTCGTTTCTTGCGGCAACTCTTTTGGTTATTTGATTGGAAATAAACTCTTCTCAGAAAAATCGGGGCCGCAATAAAATATTAAATTTTTTTGAAAAAGGTATTTAAGTTTGTTTTTTAAATTTTTAAATTTTAATTAATTTATTAATTTTTAGTTTTTTAAAAAAAATAAATATTTTCTTTTTCCTTTGCTTTATTTTTAATTAAAATAAAAAAGGTAAAAAAAAGCAATTTTTAAAAATTCAGAAAATCAAAAATTTTCAAAAATTTTTTGCCCAAGATTTAATGGCCGTCACTGTACACCGTGGCGCGTTTTTCACAGTATTAAAAAAACTATGGCACATTCTTGAGTTCGAATTATAAAAAGCTACAACGGTAAAAACAAATCGCAGCGAACCTAATTTGTCTCGGAGATATAGGGCGTTTTTTAAATTTTGACGATTAAGCATAGTTTCGTTAAGTTTTAAGAGGTTTGTATTTATATCAGTGTTACAAATATCCACTGACAGTACCACCTCCAATGCTGAAAGCTAAATTTGGGTTAATTTTATACTTTCTCTCCTTTAATCTGTTCTCTGTATGTATTCCAGATCAGACTCTTTTAGAAAATTTTCTATGTCGGGGGGAAAGGCTTCTCCTACAACTTTTAATTCTTGATTCCTTTAAAAAAAAAAAGTTCTCATCAAGATTTTTTGTTTACAGAAGGGGTTTTTCCTCTTGTTTTTGACCATCTTTGGAATTTTTGCTCTTGGATATAATTTTATAATAATAAAATAAGGAAATTTTCTAGATCATTAAACACTTGCTAAAAGGCTCAATTTAAAAAAAAAAAATAACAAACCTTTTTTTTTTTAAAAAAAACAATAAATTAATGAGATCCCCAAAATATTTAAAAAAAAAATTTTTCCTTTTTTAATATTCTAAAAAAAAGAATGGGCCCCCAAATCTTAAAAGATATGGGGTTTCGCAATTTTTTTTTTAACTTGTTTTACATTATCCGTCAAAAAAACGGTTGATTTTTTTTTCTACTTTTTTTTTTTATTTACTTAAGAAAAGTCTTTCTTTACTTAAATACTTTTTTACTTAAAAACTTTTTTTTTTTTTAATACATCTTACTTCAATCTTTAAAAAATACTTTTTTAATAATTTACTTGGTCAAACAAGTAAAAATCCAAGTATCTTCATAAAAACTAATCGTACAAGTACCTTCTAATAAAAAAAACTTGGTAAAATTATACAAAAAAAGGCTTCAATAAAAAATTTTACTTGAAGGACTTCAAGTTTTGACAGCTCTGCATATAGGCGACTTGTACTCTTTTTGGTCAAACTTCAAAAAATTGACAATTTCAGAATGGCCCTATATTTTCTTAGTTAACAGAGATACATAAAAATGTTTTATACAAAAGTTTCTTTATAATGATTGTTAAATAACCCGCCGTTTTCAGAATAAATATACAGGATCAGGTAAAAAAGTTCGGACCTAACCTCATTTTTATTAAATGTATATTTTATCTAAAATAATAGCATATCAAAAAAATTTTTAAAATTTATCTAAATTAGTCATTATGT
>JAHBCN010024789.1:0-11692 GCA_019359885.1 Listronotus oregonensis | reverse complement strand
TATATAACGGTATAACCTCACAATTGTAATTTTTATGGTTTTAAATTTTGTTTTTTTTTTCCTTCTAATTATAATATAAAAATTATTTTAAAAATTTGTTATTTTATTATTTATTTTTTTTTTTAACCCTTTGATAACAGGATTTTCCCAAAAAAAATTAAACCTTCGGATCTTAAATTAGAACCTTATGCGTTCAGAAAGAATTTAAAAGACAATTTACGTATCAATATAAAAACATAAGAAAGAAATACACAGATCAACATTAAAACTGGTAAAAAATTCCTGATTTTAACGGGTAAAAATTTATATTATTAGCTTTAAATTTTTTTAAAAGGCAAGTGGGAAAGGGGACCCAAAATTATTTTTTTTTATATTTTATTTAGCAAACCTAATGGTTAATTGGGGTAATGTTTTTACTTTAAAAAAAAGGTATTATGTTTTCATTATTTAATTCATTAACAACATTCTTTTTTATTGTCAGTGATTAAAAAATTTCATTAATCAGGGAGGAAATGGATTTCATTGCAAACACTTCCTTTTTTTTTTTAAAAATTTCCCCTTTTTCCAAAAAACCCCATGATGAATATCAGGTAAAGGAAACAACTGTAAGTGAAACTGCACAAATGGTTGGCTTTAAGCTTCCTCATGACCCAAGTAGATATTGGGGTGTATAATAGTTTATTTAGTGTCAAATATTGTTATATTTAGAGTTCTGTAAATATATTTTATAAAAAAAACATTTTATAGTTGTTATTCCCTAACTTATATGACTGATGAGCAAGTTTCGAATACTTCAGAACTACCACTATGCAGAAAATTTTTTTGCAACCTAGTTAGAAGCCGAAGTACTGAAGAAAATGCATATCTACAAATAAATATTAAAACCCAAGATTCTGCTTAAAAATATGTTTGCTAAAACATTCCTTTCTCCAAAAAATTAAATATAAAAAAACTATTTCACTGGTCCATAACATATACATATTTTAATGTAATAGAGTAGGATACATATAGTATGACCCCAGATTATAAAGAGAACAACAACAATTTCCCCCTATGCCCCTTCCAAAATAAGACGGTCGACGGTGCCTACAGTTCGTTAGGATATTGTCGATAGTGTTCTCATTTTTAAAATATTTATTAGCAAATTTAGAAATGTTTTAAAAAAAATCATACATTTTATACAACTTTTCATTTAAACAAAGATATGTGCTTAGCAAAACAAAAAAAAATTGTAAAAAATATTAGTATTTTAAAATGGTTAAAGATACTTTATTATTTTAATACTAGGTATTTGTTACTGCATCGAGCCGAACATAAATAATTTTTTTTTATGGTTCCACATTGCCTGTCGCTTCACTTGCATTGTCGGCCGGGGACCGGTTGATACGGGAGGTGCAGTGTTGCCAGATGTGATAAAGCAGAAATCGTGACAACAATAATAAAAAATCGTAAGAAAACGTGAGGAGAGTGGAAGACCCAAAATTACTTAATAATATTTTTAAAAAAGGGGAAAACACAATGACAATATTTTCATTTATTAAACTTAATGTAACTTTACATTACACCAATTTAATATTAAAACACTAAATAAACAGTAGGTAACATAAATTTTAAAAAAAAGTTGGCCTAGCGAATCTAGGCAATAGGCACTACTACATTATGCTCAGTCCTCAGAATTGTTAGTCAGTATTATTCTTGTTATCGCATATAATATGTCACTACTACCTAACTTTTGTATCGTGTTGTTATTGATAGAAAAATAATAACAATTTTTTTGCCAATTTAAAAAAATACTTTCGATGGTTTTGACTTATATAAAATTTACGATACGGGGACAGGATAAAAGAAAATGCAAACAAAAAAAGCCACCTTTTCCTGCAATCAATGGGGATCCCATGTTGTTCTGTTCGTTAACCGCTTGAGGCGCGGGTATTCCCAGTCGTTTTTTTTGATATGCGATTGTTATCAATTACTACGGGACGAAGTAAATTAATAATTTAAATGCAATACTTTATTTTAAAATGAATTTAAAAAAACGTCAGAATTGCTATTTTCGTAAGATCGTGAAATCGGGACCAAAATCGTGTAATCTTACGAATAATCCTGAGATCTGTCGAAAGGAAATCAGCCGCTTACGTTTCCTGTCTGTCTTTATTTCCAAGAATTTGCCATTAAATTACATCTCCTTTTATCACACTGAAAATCTCGCACCCAAGAAATTGGTTTGCCAGACGTGTACATATAGTGACTTATCAAAGACATTTGACAGTGTTTGCCACCAACTACTGTTGCTAAAGCTAAAAGCGGATGGTGCCTTTTTGCAATGGATTTGTCCTTAGCTGTCATCGCTAAAACACACTGTTAAGCTGCATGGTGCAACATCACAGGACATATCCATGACTTATTTTACCTATATGTTTTTATAGTGTATGTTATCACGGTGTTTTTTTAAAAAGTGTCCGATATTTCAGAGAACGATTTTTCTAGTATTTATAAGGTAAAAGTTCTTCTGAAGCAAAATAATCATAAGTTACAAAGAAACACAACCATATACCCCGAAAAACGCAGAGAACCAAGCCACTTTTTCAGTAGTAATAGCCAGTGTAGAAAAATCTATTAAAGATGAAGAAATCAGTCAGCACTTAGAAAATCTTGCCATTGTGCATAGATACTGCAAAGAATAATTTCAATCCACAGGACAACAAACTTCATTAATTCGTATTATTACTTCATGTCAAAAAATCCTTTGAGAATTTAATTAACAACGGCTTATTCTTCAAAAACAGACACTATCCAACTACCCAAGCACCCCTCCACCTCCCACCCCTGTTCCATGCAAAAAATGTAGTCAGTTTACACACACAACAGAAAATTGCAATAATCAAAAAACTTGTGAAAAGTGTAAAGGAAATCATTCAACTGAAAAATGCACAACCTCACTTCCTGCAAAATGCCTAGCATGTGGAGCAGAAGATCATCGAGCTTGGTCATTCAAATGCCCAAACAGACCAACCAAACCAATAGAAGGCATCCCGAATGCTAAAATACGTACCCTCAACAAAAAAAGTACAGAGATTGCATCACAAAAAACCCAAAACAACAGAATACACTCCAATATCACAATACATGATCTAATTATAAACACATATGTCAACAAATTAAATAAACCCCAGAATGTTGACCGAGAAGAACTGCTGCAAAAAGTAAGAACCAGATTTATACAAAACTACAATATAGATACTACAGTTGTTTTTTCCGGGAACAGAATCTATATTCTTATGTTTGACCTTCAGAAACCTAATAGTATATCCCCTACAGAACCAGTAAACACTGAAAGCAATCTCCAGCATCATGTCGCTTAACATTCTTTATGGTAATATCAATGGATACTCAAGTAGAAAATACCAACTATACAATTTTATTGAAAATAACAACATAGACTTATCTTTATTAGTAGAAACAAAAAATAAAACTGAAACCAGTACTAATTTTAAAAATTGGAAAACTTTTCAAAAATATGGAAATCAAATAACAAATTACGCTAGAGGGGGTAGCATGATACAGGCAAGTCCAAAATTAAATATAAAAAAAGAAAATCCTCCAATTATCAATAACCTTCTCAATGAATGCATTCACTGTAGTATACCATACCAAGATGATAGGATCCATATTTTTCTGATTTATATTCATCCATCATCAAAAATTGACGAAAGTATTTTTATCAAGGCCTCACTTTATAAGTATGCGATTATAATTGGCGATTGGAATTTTAACCAACGGAAAAACAAACAGCTATCAGAATTTTTAAAAAACAGTTGTTATGAAAGGGCGACTACACAAGCTACTTATCCGGCAGCAAACACTACTCCAGATGCACTTGTGTACACAAAAAACCTCAAAAAAACAATCAAAGATATTAAACTCATTCCAGACATTGGCTCAGACCATCTTTCAATGCAAGTGGTATTAGATACTCATCACATACCTACAGATCCAATATATGTAAAGTGGAACTACTCTAAGTCAAATATGAAAAAAATAAACAGTGAACTGGAAGCATATTTAATCGAACATGGAAATGCCATTAGCCAAGAATACATAAAGCAACTTATTATTAAGATCCAGTCAATAATTGAACAGCATACACCAAAACTAAATCCGAAACAATTTTCTTACCCTTTGCCTCCCTATATCATTGCTTTAATAAAACAAAAAAGACGAATGTATCGAGAATATTACGCAGCACCTGATCCTGAAACAAAGGCAAAAATAAATCTGTTTAATAAAAACATTCAGAAACAAATTTTTGAGTACAAAAAACACACTTGGCTCAATACATGTAGGGAAATCAATGAAGAACATGGTAGGAATTTTTACAGTAAAATCAAAAAATTATCTCGATATAAAACCACACCTACAATGCCAGAATTGGAAGTTAATGGTAATATCTATAGCACCGATAGTGAAAAAGCAAACATTTTTAAAGAGTATTATACAGAACACTTTAGTGAAACAAATTCTCCATATTTTGATTCAGAACATAAGAAATCAATACATCAGTGGTACGAAAATTACTTTCAAACTCGAGATGAAATACCAAATATTGTTATAGGTCAAGAAGAATATTATACACTTTTGCACTCACAAAAGAACAGTGCTCCAGGTGCTGACAACATACCATGGCAAATAATTAAGCAACTTTCAACAAAAAACCATGAACATATCATCAAAGTCATGGAATACTGCTTAAATAACTGTATATTTCTAGACATCTGGAAAGAAGGTACTATAATTAATATTCCTAAAGCTAACAGTGATCACACATTACCTCAAAACTATAGACCAATTACCTTACTACCTGTTTTTGGGAAGCTTTTTGAAAAACTTATAAGAAACAGACTAATTGCCGCTGTACATAATAAAGTCCCAATGCACCAATTTGGATTTCGTGATGGATGTTCTACGATTCACCCGCTTTCTATACTTTGTTCGAATGTACAAACAACTAGACATCAAAATCTTAAATCTGCAGCTCTTTTCCTTGATATCAAAAAGGCATTCGACAGTGTATGGCATGAGGGCCTGATCTACAAACTGCACAAACTTGAGGTACCAAAATATCTTATCACATTAATTAAAGAGTTTCTAAATTGTAGATCATTAAGGATAAAAATAAACAATATTCTGTCTGAAAACTTCTCTCCCAAACAAGGTGTGCCTCAGGGTTCTCCACTGTCGCCCATTCTATATAACATCTATTGCTACGATATGGTACTTAGTAACAACTACAATAACACTGCCTACCTACTACAATTTGCAGACGATACAGCTATAATTACGCATGGATTAACTACTGGAAAAGCTGCAGATATGCTGCAAGCTTCTGTTCTTACGATGGAAGAATGGTTTAGAAGGTGGAGACTAACAGTGAATCCAACAAAATCACAACTACTTCTTTTCAACCATAAAGTAAGAAATAATTCCCCTCAAATTACACTCTGCAATCAACCAGTAAGACCCGACATCACTGCCAAATACTTGGGTATCCGCCTGGATTCAAAGTTAAATTTCAAAAGCCATACCTCCAATATTAAAACTAGGATTAGAGCTCGTTCAAAATATTTTAGAGCATTGACATACAAAAATGAAGGAATCAGCACAAAAACAGCAGCAAAAATCTATAAATCAATTTGCAGACCACTACTAGAATATGCTTATGTATTGTATTGTAATGCCAGACCTTCAGTCTTGAATAATATTAGTGTAGCTGAAAGATCCGCTTTAAGAACTATAACTAAAATCCGTCACCCTGAAAATCCACTCCATAATCCTAGCAACCAGCTCCTTTATCAAAAAACAGAAATACAGCCAATTGGCCAAAGGTTAATAGCTCTGACACAAAAGTTCGCCTCCAAACCCAAAAACAGAGAGTTAATAGGAACTATGTGTTTAACCAGGAACAACAGAGACTCCAGATTCAAATTTCCGGAAAGAACAATAGTTGAAGTACTAATGGACTACAACAATTAAATGCTTACTACTCCTTTAATGTTTATTTTTATATATCCGCAACCCTAGATTAAGTCAAATTGTAAATATCTATATATGTGTATTTTTTTTCCTGCTTAGATTATGTATTACTTTTATTTTCATTATTGATAAGGATTATTATAAAAATGTATTGTAAATATTCTATGGCTGAAGGACTTTGGTCGAAGGCCGTTTGGGAAACCAATAAACATCATAATAATAATAAATAATAATAAAAGTTCTTCTGAACGTGGTCTAAGATGCTTCGTTATTAAAATACAGTACAATACAATAATTTCCAAATAATGCCGATTTCTGAACAAAATTGGTACCTAAGGTTTTTTTGTCATGAGAAATTTGAATTTGTTCTAATTTAGCTCTTACTTGTAGGTGGCGTTATTTACATGTATATTCTCACTTTCAAAGGCTCATGACTTTTTGTACAATATTGTATTTATATTTTTGGTAAAAGAAATGAATTTTCTAGCCATTTTTACGCGAAAAAGGTACTCTTATTAGATGTCGCTAGTGGCAACCGTTTTCGAAATATTTTGGTTTGAAATAATCGATGCATGTGTTTTTTAAAAAATAAACAATTTTAAAAGAACTTTTTTAATCAACATGAAATATTAAAAAAAAATAAACAGACGAACACTAAATCAAAATCACAATAAATGTTGAAAATGCCCACCTCCTGCCTGTAGGCACGCATCCAATCTTTTCCTCACTAATTCGCGTACCTTTGAAAATTCCTGGAGTATTTTCAATCGTTCTACAAGATTATTATTATTCGATTCCTTAGTCTTTTTCATTTTGAATAGGTGTTTGGTAAACTAAGGTTTTTAGATGTCGCCAAAGAAAATAATTCAAACTATTAACGTCTGACGACCTAGGAGGTCATGATTGAGGCCCTTCCCTACCTATTCAACGATTATTGAAATTTTAATTCAAAAACTCCCGCGCTTGGATGCTAAAATGTGCCGGGGCACCGTCATGCATAAACAACATATCATTCGTTAGCCTAAGGGGCACATTTTCCAGTAAAATAGGTAAATCCTCTTCAAGAAAACGACGATATATCTCGCCATTTAATCTTCCGGAAGGAAAAATGGAACTATCAAATTATCTCCCAGGATTCCTGTCCACACGTTAACAGAAAACTGTTCTTGAAAATGTGATTCCTGTATTGCATGTGGGTTTTCATTTGACCACAAATGATTGATATGAAAATTACGTATACTGTTACGTGAGAAATTTGCTTCTTCGGTAAACAGGATAAGATTTTCAAACAATGGGTTTTGAATAAGGCATTGGAGAAATCAACACAGAAGTTTAACGAAGGAAAAGTCACGATGTAGCAGTGCCGAACTCTCTGAAATTTTCCAAACTAGAAAATGAGAAGTATTTAACGTAAACGCTACTTTCCTGGTGCTCGTTTCCGGTTGTTCTTCTACCATATTAAGGACTGCATCTTCGATATCTAGGGGTTCTTACGTTCAAACTGCACCGACAGGTGACTAGCTTTCTAAAATGTTCCTGTTTTTCAACCGACCGTGGATTCTTGAAAAGTTTTTGAAGTTGGAATTATGGATTGGATAACGCTCCAAATAAAACGTTAGCTTCATAAGCATTTCTATGAGCAAGTCCGTATGTAAAATGCATGTCAGCATACTCAGCATTGCTTGAATTTACCATTAAAAAAAACTTACTAATATTAATTACCTACTATCAACTTATAAAATTGTATTATGTTTGAATTTTTACATGACAACACAAACAAAACGCATTGACTAGCCTTCTTGATAAAACAGTCATTTTCGGCGGTCTTTACTTAGCATATGCATCGACTATTTCAAACTAAAATATTTCGAAAACGGTTGCTCCTAGCGACATCTAATAAAAGTCTCTTTTTCGCGTAAAAATGACTAAAGATTATTTTTTACCAAAATATAAATACAAGGTTGTACGAAAGTCGTGAGCCTTTAAAAGTGAGAATATACATGTAGATAGCGCCCCACAAGTAAGAGGAAATTCAAATTTTCATGTCAAAAAACCCCCAGGTACCAATTTTCGTTCAGAAATCGACATTATTTAGGAAATTATGCAGAAAAAACAAAAATAAAAATAGAAGTTTGACATCCTGTATCTTGAAAACGAAGCATTTTAGACCCACGTTTAAAGGAACTTTTTACCTTAGAAAACTTTAAAAAATCACTCCCAGAAATATCGGACTTTGAGGATTCATTTAAATCGAAAAACACGATTTGTGAAATGAAAAAAATTAATTTAAAATTTTTTACACCCTGTATCCTAAAAAATATTTGGGAGCTTGGTTGATATAATATTTTTGTCATATTTTTAGTCATTTTTAGCAACACCCTATATGAACAGATTACGCCAAACTTTTAAGTCATTCAGTTTAAAAATGTAATAATTTTTTCGAAACTGTCATACTAGTTTCTGTAATACACAAATAGAAATCAAAGTTATTAACCTATATTGTTTAATTGTTTTTTTTTCATCCCTCCTCCTATATCTGATGCTCAAATTTAACAAGCAAAGAAGTTATCACATATTATCGGCGGTTTTTATTATTATTGTGAAATGAATAAACATAATTAAGAATTAGACATATTAAATCTTTATTAGTGGTAATATTTTGAAAAAATGTATTTTAATAAAAAAAAAATGGACATTTTAAATGATTAGAGGTTATAGGTTAGTAATTAAATTAGGCAAACTGTTTAAAAATTTATTTTAAAAAATGCATCATTGTGAAATACTTGCAATTATTCAAAATACATATCTATATAAAATTAGTATATAAATCACAAAAGGGCTTTGATTTTGAAAATAATCGTTTAACCAGTAAAAGGTGCAAGAAATACAAGTAGATAAGCCCTGTTCCTTATTTTTTTATTTGTTATTATTACTACTATTTTTACTGTTTAAAAAAATCTTTTAATTTGAAATTGCTTCTTTTGGAAGGCAGATATAATTTTACTTTAAAAACAATGTGTACTTATTTTATTAGTTTTTTAGGATTTTTAAGCATTTTTTTAGGTTATTTAGAATAATGTATTGCATTATTGCCCCTACAGAAGATACGAAGAAAGTTTTTTAACCGTAATACTTAATAGTATTATGTTATTCGACAAGTATACAATAATGGCTGTAATTCACCCAGATGAAGTTAATAACAGGAGCCGAAGGCAAGCGTCATAAATCATCCAAGAGAATAACCCATTATATAGGAGTATAATACTATACATTATTCATGACTATCAAATAATTTTAGCTTAAATTAGTATTAATCTTTATTTTTAAATTCTTATTATTGAAGGAAGAACATTAAACAAGTGGAAAAACGTTTTAACGTTTCAAATAAAAATTAACCGAGAGAACCTCGCATGGTTGGGCCAACACAATGGAAACACTGTGGATACATGGGTAATACACCGTGGAAACATCGTGTATATGTTCCACTTTTCCGCAGTGTTTCCATTGTGTTTACACTGGGGGCCCAAGGATCCTAGGAAAGCGATTTACTATAGAAGAATATACGTTATATGCCCTGAATACTTTCTGTGTATTCATCGTGGATTTGCTGTGTAAGCGCCGTGGGTTCAGCGAAAAAACCACTGTGAAAACACGGTGTATGTATGGAATAACTCCACGGTGAAAACATCGTGGAACCTGTGTGGTTACACAGTGTTTCCACGAACACAGTGTTTTCACCGTGGGTTCAAGGATGCAAGGATGCGTTCTGACGATCGTTTCATAGCCAGCTGTGTTATTTAGATGTATTAAGTAGTTGAACCAGGGAATATTAAAATCATTATTTACTAGTGAATAACGGATATTATAATTATTATTTAGTAAAAGCGTGTATAATGAACAAATTTTAGATTGTTATGGATTAAAGTTTTTTTTTCAGCTAGCGGCTTCTATGATTTTGTTGGGTCACAAGGTAATATAAGAAAATACTCTTCTTAAGCAATTTGCACCGTTTAGTTGGGTTAGATAAAGGCTTTAGATATTTTAACAGTAGAGTTATCGATGCAAACAAATTTCTTCACAGTCACCTGTGGTTATCTGTGCACAACTTTTATATGATTTTTTTTTATATGTTTATTTATTATGGAGGTAAAGCGAATTTTTGATTAGAGTCAATTGTACAAGTATGTAATATTATTTTTTAACGTAACACTTTTAAACATGAAGATATAATATAAAAGTTGTAGCTAAGATCACAATCTAAAACTTTTATTTAAAATTTTTTTTATATTTTTAGAATTAAAGAAGTTTTAATTTAAACAATTAAAAATCATAAACATTTGCTTTTTTTGGAAATCCCAGGTTGGAGAAAATTTTTTGATATGATAGATTAATGTTTTTAACAATCTAATTGCGGAATTTTATCACCCGACGGGTTAATTCCGACCCTAATGTGTACATTGACTGAGCTATTAACATAGTTAAGCTCATCCGTAGAAATTATTGGCCTGGTTCCCTGGTGTTCTCAAAAAGTAACATTGTGCAGAGTTTGATAATTGACCCTGTTGTCAAGTTCAAAATGACATTTTACAACTTTACATGCATATGTGACAACATGAAATATAACCGCAATGTATCAAAAAGATCTATTATTATTAAATGCCAGTATTCCGTATTGTATCTAAAAATTGATAAATCCTCTGTAAATATTAATAGAATTCATGCCGTTTGTGTGTGCTCCTTACAAAATGTAAAGGAGTATTTTTTCAAAACCCTGATTTTTATTTACTGTCTAATGTTTTTGATAAAATACTATAAGGGAAATGTTATTATGTTAATTAAATTTTTTTAAATAACCTAAAAAAACAATAATGTTCTTGACGTTTTTATTTTACTTAATTATAAACTTTTATTAAATCAAAATTTGTACAAACTACAAACTTATTACACCATAGGGTAATAGATTTGTATTTATACAGGATGTTCGGGAAAATGTGGGAAATCTCCCAGGTATAAAAACACGTGGAAAGGATACTATAAGTTCATACATATAAACTTTTTTTACAGGCCCCCCTCGGAGATAAACGATTAGGATTAGCGACATGAATGAAGAGTATTTAATTTTTAGTCAATAGTTAAAGGTTTGTAAAAAACGTTGTCCAAAGCTCTTATCAATACTGGACGTAAAAAATTGGGTCATGAGTGTCACAGCTAGTCTATCTCTGCAGATGTGAGTAATTCACAACACTTCCTTTGATTGTAATTTGGAGAGTACGTCTTACTTGGTATTACATCTTATTAACCTAAAATTGGAATATACCTGGTGGTTCAATAATTATATACACCTCATTCCATTGAAACTCTTGGGAGCCAATATCTTTAAGAGGAGGCATATATAAAAAAAACCTTTGTAGTATTTTTTCCTGTTTTGTATCATATCCGGGAGATTTCCCTCATTTTCCGAACACTCGGTATAAATAAATATATTAAGCTTCCAGTCAAAACAGCTTTACACTTGCCGTATTAGTTTTTATTATTAACCCGAGAGAGATCGCTTGGAATAGCAATGGACTTGTTTAAAAAACGCCATTCATGTTATTCAATATTTTAGTAAACCCGTTAAAATCTGACAAAACATTCTAAACCGTTGTTAACTTTTTAAAAT
>JAHBCN010024788.1:0-11687 GCA_019359885.1 Listronotus oregonensis | reverse complement strand
AATATTCAGTGACACGTCCTGCAGCTTTTGCGGATTGTTTTATCGTATTCAACGGGTACCAGAAGTATTTTTCGTTGCATTATCAATAAAAAGAAATAAATACCCACATAAATATTCCATCAAGCCGCATATAATTTTAACACTTGTTTTAAGTACGGTTTGTTATATCTTAGATAGGCACAATTAATGATCAATTTGGCGCAGTGGCGGCTCGTGAAAAAAAACTTTCGGGCGTTCCAGGCCCAGGAATAAATCATAAACGTACAGGGTTATTCATTTTAAATTAAACAGGGCTTTATTTTTAAATTTCCTGTACTTTTTTAAAAAACGAATATAGCCATTTCGTGTATTTTTTAAGAATTTTATAATCTTATTAGAAAAACATTTGAAACAAAAACAAAAGAGTTACAGCATGAGTGACGTATTTTTTAAATGGAATACCCCGTATATTTTTATATCAATAGATAGATATTTTCACGAGGAATTCGGTGATATAGGGGTTGCTGGTTAATTTCCTGCGGTTCTGCTGCAATGCTATAAGGATAGTTTCACCTGAAAAAACCTGGCTGCCACAGGTCACAGGTGCTTATTTGTCAAAGTCAAGAATTTTAAAAATACGTTTAATACTTTTTGGAGTAATTTTATAATGAGGTTTTCATCAGAAAAACGGCTTCAAATTATAACTATCTATTATAAATATGGAGAAAACGCCAGGGAAACACAACGAAGATATGTTCAAATATCTACGAAAATATATCAGTAAAAACTATTTTAAAACTGAAGGTCCTATTCGAAGAAACAAAATTGTTACATATTAGCAAAAGGGCTACAATGAGAAAAAGAAACCGGCATCAAGTTATTCTAAATTATTTTACTTTGTATCCCATGAAGTCAATTACTGACGCAGTTAGAGACTTGAAGTATGGCCCTGCACAAAGAAGAGTAACTATGCGACGACGGTTCAGAGAATACTGAAATATTTTAATTATCTTCCATATCACGTTCTTTCAGTGCAGCATTTAACACGTGAACAAAAGGAACTTCGCTTTCAATTTGTTTGCCAAATTTTAATCCATGAACAAGATTACGATCCTATCCTGTTTTAATTCCTTGGACGGATGAAGCTACGTTTACTACATTGGGAATGTTTAACCGACGCAATGCGCATAGCTAGGCAAGACAAAATCCCAGGAAGTTTTAAGAAATTAAATACCAAGGGAGGTTTTCTCTTCATGTCTGGTGTGGTGTGCTTAACAATAGAATTGTCAGGCCAATATTCAATGAGGGATCCTTAACTGTAGAAAGATATCTCAATCTTCTTAAAAATGATATTGGAGACATTTTAGAAGAATTGCTACTCGAAACGTATCGCAAGATAATTTGGCAACGAGACGGAGCGCCGCCCCATGCTGTTCGTCAAGTTGGGCAGTATCTCAATCGCCGATACACTCAGTGGATTGGACGTTATGGCACTATTAGATGGCCACCTAATAGTCCAAATATTACAATTTTGGACACTTTTCTATGGGGTCACCTAAAGAATGTCGTTTACCAAAATGGGAACACAAACACGGAAGAAATGAAAAAAAAAATTGTAAATGAAATTAATCGTCTTAACCAAGAACCTCAAATAATATCGGCGAGCTTAGAAAGGCTGAGGAGGGTTATAGGTCATGTTTCTAAAATAACGGGGGTTATATAGAACATTTAAATTATTAGTAATATTATAATTTTTTGTTATAAGTGTTCTTATTGCCACCATATTTTACCTTGTATTGTATTTGATTTTTTTCCGTTTATTGTAATTTTGCTGCTTGGCTTAGAAATAGATATATCATATCATTTAAAACATACACATTATAAAACTACTCCAAAAAGTAATAAACTTATTTTTATAATTTTTGACTGACAAATAAGCACCTGTGACCTGTGGCAGCCAGGTTTTTTCAGGTGAAACTATCCTTATAGTATCATGCAGTTTTTAAACAATTGCAGCAGAACCGCAGGAAATAAACCCAGCAGCCCCTATATCACCGAAATCCTCGTAAAAATCTCTATCTATTGATACAAAAATATACGGGGTATTCCAATTAAAAAATACGTCACTCCTGCTGGAACTTTTTTGTTTTTGTTTTAAATGTTTTTCTGATAAAATTATTAAATTCTGCGGAAAAAAATACACGAAATGGCTATATTCGTTTTTTAAAAAAGTACAGGGAGGTTTAAAAATAAAGCCCAGTTTACTTTAAAATAAATAACGCTGTACACGTTGTCCGGTTATAAATGTGGCCCCCAATAACTTTTTATTTGACTTCTGGGAAAAATGAGTTAAGTATTAAAGTTTAGTGTTTTAAAATATTTTTTTAAAAGTTCAGCTATACTTGCACAGGATATTTTAAAAAGCCTGGACATGATCCTACTATCTTATTTCAAATGAGTCCACTATTTTTTTATTTGAGATTTATATTCTCCTTAAAATTCTAAACATTTTTATGCTAGCATACCCCATGTCTGACTTTAATAGTTACATCATAAAATGCAAAAAACCGTAAGCTTTCTTATAATCACGTAATATCGCTACGTTTGTTGATTTTATCAATGGGCCATGAAGTTTAATATATCAGTCAAATAAATACACACAACAAACCACAACTAACCACAAGTAATTTAGTCTAACTCTTTCGCAGCTATACACAGGCCTATACTCTTTTTAAGCCCTTTTTTGATTATAATTTTTCTTACCATAAGATTTATAAATGTCTTTTTTTTTCTTGTTCAGAATAACTCATAGTTAAATAATATTTTACCAAATAATTAAAACTAATGTCAGTATAAAAGAAAGTTATTTGACTGATATGTCAAACTTCATGGCTAATGATAAAATGAATAAACATAGCGATATAGCATGATCGTGACAATGATAAGGTTTAGAAATTTTTGCATTTTGCGATGTAACCATTAAAGTCAGACAGAGGGTATGCTACATAAAAAATGTTTAGAATTTTAACGAAAATGCAAATCCGAAATAAAAGAATAGGGAACTTATTTGAAATAAGATAGTAGGACCACGTCCAGACTTTCTGAAACACCCTGTATAGGTAAAAGGAAGTTTAAAAAAAATATTTTGAACCCCTAAACTTCTTTACTAAATCTGTTTCTGCCAAACGTCCAATAAACAAGTTAATGGGGAGTCACATTTATAACCGGACACGGTACGATATGTGTGTACAGTGACGGCCATTAAATCTTGGGCAAAAATTTTGTCAAATTTTGACTGTTCTGCCAATTTTTGTAAATTGCTCTTTTTAACCTTGTTTTACTTTTAATTACTATGAATAAAGCAAAAGGTAAAAAAAATATTTATATTTTAAAAAAAACTAACAAATTTATAAATTAATTAACAATTTAATAAATTCAAACCAACTTAGATATCCTTCCAAACAAATTTAATTGTTTATTGCGGCCCCGTTTTTTTCTAAGACAAAATTTAGCCTTCCAGGCATTGAACGCACCAAAGCCTGAGCGTTGTCCAGATTTCCTTGTAGCTCATCTCACGCCTCAAAAATTTTATCCTTAAGGCTATTTACATTTTGCGGCCCAAACTTATTTTCCCTATTTACTTTTGGAACTTATAAGCCCCAAATAGCCACAGTAAAACCCTGATACGCTGCTCTTCCATCCATTCATCGACTTGCCGGGCCGTATAAAGGGGACAATTATCTGGCTGAAAGATAAAATTTCTGTCCGGAAATCGATCCAGTACAGAAGGAAGCATGATATACATCCGCATTAAACCTTCCTTCGATAAAATAACATACACCAAGTTCTTGTGCACTCAGCCACTCCCAAACATTTACCGAAAATCGCCCACTACTTCTGTCCTTTTGGGTATATTTTTCATCAAATCGTGTTTTTTGATGCCTGTATAGCTTAAGTATCCCACGACTAAAACACCTTTCCATCGGTAAATATTATATTTTATATAAAATTGTTGAGCAAATCCAATGCGTTGTTCTTTATTTGTATTTGTTAAAAACGGTTTTAAGGCTGCCGGTGGCAGCGCAATTCGGATATTAGCCTTATTCTCTCTTCTTCGTGCCGTTCTAACCGATGCTGTGAAATTGCTTTCCGTTTTTGATGTAACTACAGATTTAAATGGTTCGTTTCCCAAAACATTAACTAAACTTTTGTTTTGTTTTTAATTCGATAGTTTGGGGCGACCACTTCCAGCTCTTCTCTCAAAGAAGTGTGTTTTCTGCCATTTTTTTAACAAAATAAATAGTACTGTTTGGGATGATAAGCTCTTCCGCCACATCCCTTTGTAGCCAATCGCTCTGCTCAATATAATGAATAATAATTAATACTTTTTGATCCAAAGTTAAATTTGGCATTTAAAAAATTATTTTATTTACAACCATGCATGTAATAATGACATTTCACCTATCTTTGAAAGGTGGAAAGTTGACGTTTTTTGACTTCTACTTTCACCCGGGTGGAAAATGCTCACTTTTACCCGGTTGGAAAGTTTTTTTTGTAATTTTATTGAATATCGATATTTCAAAATGGTAAAGTGACACACGAACATACGCATTCTAATGATAATAATAATAATATTCTCGAATTTCTGGTAGAGTAGCAGCAAACTCAAATTCCTCATCTGATAACATTTTTTTTTTGGATTTGCGAAATCAAGGCAAATTACTATTCAAATTTAAAGCGTCTATCTTACACTGTATGTATTGACACTTTGACAACCCGTTACCATGACAACGATACAAATTGCGAAGCACGCCGCCTAATAAAATTATTACCGAATCAATTTTCATAATTTCCATTTAAAATAATAGGAAATGAATAAAGAGGTTGCAAATAAAATAGTATACAAACCTCGGTGGAAAGTTTCATTTCTGTCTCGAGAAGTATAGTAGACCTCGGCTGGGCCTCGGTCTACTAACGCATCTCTCGACAGAAATGAAACACTTTCCACCTGGGTATGTAATATACTATTTAGACACTGATAACGGACATCTGTTTCTTTATTAGGTTTTTCAACATGTATTTATATTCAGTAGAAGGTGGCATAAGCCTATTTTACGAAAGGAAAAAAGAATTGCCCAAAATTTAATGACCGTTACTGTACAGGGTGTCCAGTTTTCGTGTGTTTTCATATACCAGCTCCCTTACTATAAAAGATAGAAAAATGGGGTTTGCGGCTTACTGTCCTATTTTTTTATGAAACTTTCATTGCCGCAAACGAAATTTTCATAGCTCCCTTAGTTTCTGACATACAGGGCGATTTTGAAAATTTGTCATTTTTGACGGTCCCCTGTATCTCGATTATTTGGTAACTTTTCAATAAAGTGAAAATGGATTGTTATAGAGTTTTTTACGTAGAATTCAGTGGCGTAGGTAGTTTTTTTCTAAAAAGTTTTGTTTTTGAGTTATGACCCAAACTTATGTTTTTTTAAATGGGACACCCTACATATTATTTTTATCTTATTCCCCTTTCACAGGCCTTTCAAAATATATAATAGTCCATATTTTTCTTTTAAAAAGGAAAATTTTAACATTTTTTGTAAAATTTATCATTTTCCGACGGTCAATCACGGATAGCCATGACAAAAACAAAATTCTGCAAATGCGCCATTATGGATTGTTATTGTTGTCAAATATTACTGTTATTTGTTTGATTTGGGTTTTTCTTATGTGGTAGTTTACTTTATTATTTTTTGAAAAATTGTTCCCATGGCACAAAATAATAGATATGAGAATTATGAAAACACGATATGTATGTTTGTTTTATCCAAGCTAAGAAGACGCCAACGCAGCCTCGGAGCTTTATTTTAATCGGTAAGGTTTAATAGTATATTATATACCTATAGGTTAAGAAGTAGCCTTCAACAATGATATATTATAGGATGTTTTTTTGTTATAATGTGAGCATATCTGATGATTTGAATAGATTTTGACATTGCTAATATTCAGCATTAACAAAAAAAATTGATATGTAACATTAATATTCATAATAAATATAAAAGTTTTAATCATTATTTTTGTTACATATCTAATTATTTCGTAGGTATCCAGAAAGACATCAACCTGATAAAAGAATATTTCATAAAATCAAAGCCAATCTTATGAACACGGATCTTTTAAAAAACTAAGGCCTAATTTTTACAACAAGGAAAACAAGGAAGAAAATGAAATAAATGTTTTGGCTTCGGTCGCGGTAACAACCATCCATATCATGCAGAAAAATATATGATATGGGGGGTTAAAAAATCAAAAACTCAGTTAATACAAAAAAACATAAGTTTAGACCATACAAATACATCTCGTCCAGCATTTGCACCCCGGTGATGCAGAACGTAGGGTAGTTTTTTGCAATTGGTACCTACAAATGTTGAGAAAAATGCAAATTTGAAAGAAAGGGGGTGGGTCAGACGAGACTTATTTTACCAGTTCTGGTATTCTAAACCGAAACAACTCAAGGTACTGGTCCCAAACGAACCAATATGTAATATTTCCTCGAGAACGTCAAGGTCGGTTTGGATTTAGCGTGTCATGCTTCATTTCTGGCACTAAAATTAAATATTTTATTTATGAAGGAACGCTAACCGGAAATAGACACCTAGAAGTAATGCGAGATGCACTAATGGAAATATTAGAGGATGTTCCTTTGGCCGATTTAAATAATATTTATTACCAGCGGGATGGCGCTCCGAGTCACAATGAAAGTGAGAGAATATTTAGAAACAACATTTCCAGATAAATGGATTGGTACGAATGGACCTGTCAGGTGGCCCCCAAGATCCCCAAATCTTTCTGTGTTGGATTTTTTTATGGGGTATATGACAAATCAGATATATATGAGACAATACCACAATATTGATCAACTTCGAGAAGCTACACATCAAGCGTTTAGGCTTTTGCAGGGTAGGCCAATTACTTTATTAAATGGATTGCGAAAAATTGAAAAAGTATGTCGAAAGTGTTTGGAACACAACGGAGTCCAATTCGAGCAATTTTTGTAATTTAAATAAATAAAAATAAATTAATATGTTATTTTCTTTTAATGTTGCTTAGTTATTATGTATTAATATAGAGTTGTTATAATAAAAATGACGTTGTTAATTTTGTTTTGATTTGCGGGCATAGCCTTCTATACGAAAAATGATAAATTTTACAAAAAATGTTAAAATTTTCCTTTTTTAAAAGAAGTAAATATGGACTATTATATATTTTTGAAAGGCCTGTGAAAGGGGGAATAAGATAAAAAATAATATGAGGGTGTCCCATTTAAAAAAACATAAGTTTGGGTCGTAACTCAAAAATAAAACTTTTTAGAAAAAAACTACCTACGCCACTAAATTCTACTAAAAAACTCTATAACAATCCATTTTCCTTTATTGAAAAGTTACCAAATAATCGAGATACAGGGGACGGTCAAAATGACAAATTTTCAAAATCGCCCTGTATGTCAGAAACTAAGAGGGCTATGAAAATTTCGTTTGGGGCAATAAAAGTTTCATAAAAAAATAGGACAGTAAGCCGCAAACCCCATCTTTCCATCTTTTATAGTAAGGGAGCTGGTATATGAAAACACACGAAAACTGGACACCCTGTACATTCCATTTTTACATTTACTATAATTTAATTAATTAAATATACAGGGTGTGCGGAAAATGTCGAAATATCCCAGATCTAAAAAATACACGTAAAAAGGATACTATAAGTTCATATAAACTTTTTTTTTAGGTCTCCTCCTCAAAAATATTGGCTTTCAAAGAACTGCAATGGAAACAAGTTTTTTAAATACAATTTTTAAACCACCCAGTATATTTTAATTTTATTTTAATAATATGTAATGCCAAGTAAAGTTTTTTAAAATACTATCAAAGGAAGTGTGGTAAATTACTCGCAGCTGCAGGAACGGACTAGCTCTGACATTCATGACCCTCTTTTTTACGCTCTGTATTTATAAGAAATTTGGACAACAAACTTTGTGACTAAAAATTAAGTACTCTTTATTTTAGGTGCTAATCCTAACCGTTTACGAGTTGAATACAAAAAAAAATTCCTGTCACCAACATTAAGGAGAGCGACCTTTTATAACAAGAAAGTAGAGCACAATAGACAAATAGGCTGTAGTACAAAATATGGGCAAGCGATCAACCATGCTTAAACCTACTAACCAGAACTAACTATAACCGGAATCAGTAACGGCCATTAAATCTTGGACAATTCTTTTTCCCTTTCGTAAAATAGGCTTATGCCAACTTCTACCGAATATAAATACCTGTTGAAAAGCCTAATAGAGAAACAGGTGTCCGTTGTCAGTGTCTAAAAGTATTTTTTTAAATACCAAACCTAACTTTGGTTTAAAAATTATTAATTCTTCATTATATTGAGCAGAGAAGTTGGCCAGAAAGGGATGTAGCGAAAGAGCTTAACATCCCAAAGAGTACCATTCATTTTGTTGAAAAAAATGGCGGGAACCATTCCTTTGAAAGAAGAGCTGGAAGTGGTCGCCCCAAACTACGAATCAAGAACAAGACAAAAATTTAGTTAATGTTTTAAGAAATCAACCATTAAAATCTGTAGTTACAGCAAAAACGAAAAGCAATTTCCCAGCATCGGTTAGAACGGCACGGCGAAGAATAAGGCAAAAATCCGAATTGCGCTTCCACCCGGCAGCCTAAAAACCTTTTAACAAATGCAAATAAAGAACAACGCATTGAATTTGCTCTACAATTTTACTTGGAACCTCCGATTTTTTGGGAAAATATAATATTCACCGATAAACAAGTGTTTCAGTCGTGCTACAGTGGGATACTTAAGACCCCCAATTCGCTGCTTTATGCTCAGCTTAAGTCTGGCGGTTTGGGGATTTTCTGTTTTCGTGCCAGGATCCCTGACATCATCTTGGGAAGACTGGACCGGCTCCGTCGTACTGCTGATGAGAAGCTAGCAGCCTATCTCAACTCTGAATATGTTCTACAACTTCAGACGCGCCTCGCCGGCCTCACCCGCCCTTTTGGGAGAGGAAATGCGCAGGCCTCATTTGGCGCTTGGCTCAACAGCTCCGTCAGCGGCGCCGGATTGGCAGATCACTCTGGCCACGCCGGAACCCACCGATGGATCAGAGACCCGCCCCCGTCATGGAATGGCAAGGACTACGTCCAGGCGATGCGCTTCGAACTAACACTCTCCCGACCATCGGAGGCTTGCATAATGTTCGCTTGCCTCAAGAAGCCAGAAGTTGCCGAGCCGGATGTGATGAGAGACCCTCTCCACATCTTACAACGATGCCCAGTCACCCACTTTGAGAGAATCCGGAGACATGATCATGCAGTCAATGTCTTCGCTAAGTCATGCCGGAACAAAGGGTTAGACGTCCAAGTCGAACCCTCCGTGCGTGATACCAATGGTCGCCTCCACAAGCCGGACCTCATCATTCGAGGGAACGGCCACACCAACATTGTGGACCTCTGTGTGTGCTGGGAAACCCCACGACCTCTGCAGGACCATGCCGACAACAAGGTCGCCACCTACTCTTCCCCGGAGTTCCCCTCTACAATCCGGACCCTGTATCCCGACGAGCCCAATCCATGTGTCCGGCCTTGCCATTGGGGCCCGAGGTACCTGGTGCCCATCCAACGACCAGCTCCTCGCCCGCCTCGACCTGCCACGGGGACTAGTCTCATGTCTGGTTACTGGAGTTCTCAGGGGTAGTAGCTCTATTCACCGCTCCTTCAGCATCAACGTCTGGGACCGCCGGAACCATTGAGAGCCCTCCATCAGCTCAACGCCTTTGTTCGCCCGTCCATATGTGTTATTGACTTTTCTTTTTTATTTTATATGTCTTTTTGTATTTCTGATAGTCATGGGGACTTAAACCCAAAAAGTTTATTCAGTGTATGTTTCTTTTTATTTACTGTAATTTACAACTTCTACTTGTAAGCGTCCAATTTACTGTTATTATATTTTGACATTTATTTTTTCTGTAAACTTTTTTTTTGTAAACTTTGTAAAATTTTTTATACTGAATAAATGTGTTAATATACAGACCTTAAGAAACACGATTTGATGAAAAATATACCTAAAAGGACAGAAGTAGTGGGCGATTTTCGGTAAATGTTTGAGGGTGGCTAAGTGCACAAGGACTTGGTGTATGTTATTTTATCAAAGGGAGGTTTAATGCGGAGGTATATATAGACCTATTTTCAGAATAAAGTTTCGCTCTTTCTTACTGGATCGGGTTTGGAGAAATGTTATCTTTCAGCAAGATAAGTGTCCTTCAAAAGAACGGAAGGATGAATGGATGAAAGAGCAGCGTATCAGGGTGTTACCGTGGCCCGCAAGTAGTCCTGATTAAAAAGTTTTGAAAAATGTTTGGGGCCTATTAGTTTAAAAAATAAATAGGTATAAATGAGTTTAGACCGCAAAATGTAAACGAACTTAAGGATAAAATTTTAGAGGCGTGGAATGAGTTACGAGGAAATCCGGACTATGTCCGGGTTTTAGTCCATTCGATGCCTGGGAGGCTAAACTTTGTCTTAGAAGAAAACGAGGCCGCAATAAAATATTAAATTTGTTTGAAAAGATATTGAAGTTTGTTTTAATTTATTAAAATGTTAATTAATTTACTAATTTGTTAGTTTTTATTAAAAAAAAATTATTTTACCTTTTGCTTTATTTATAGTAATTAAAAGGAAAACAAGGTAAAAAAGTAATTTACAAAAATTGGCAGAAAAGTCAAAATTTGACATTTTTTTTGCTCAAAATTTAATGGTCGTCACTGTACTACATGAATGCTGAGGTTGGATTTAGTGCTGGACCAACCTTCATCAATAAAAATGTATAACAACGGGAATTTTGGATGAAAATAAAGTAATAGTGTAGTTAATTTTTAACTAACTTTGTAGAAATTTCACCCCAACGCCCAGGCCGGTTTCGATCTATATCAGATCTCATCAGACAAGCTAGTCAAAGGTAAAAAAACTCTAAAAATCCTAATTACCCTTTTTTTCAGTACGCATTGAAACACATGAATGGTTAACAGACCCTCAACGCCATTCTGACCAAAAAAGGGGGAAGCATACTCCTCTCAACTTACGGTGTCACAGACTTGGAGCTGAAATAATGTTTTAAAAATTTGGAAATGTATGCCCAATACTTGTACGGACCATTAACAATAGTGTAGTTAATTTCTTAACTAACTTTGTAGAGATTTTTACCCAACGACATCTTGTGACCGGTTTCGATCTATATCAGATCTCATCAGACAAGCTAGTCAAGGAAAAAAATCTCTAAAAACCTAATACCCTATTCAGTACGCATTGAAACACATGAATGTTACCCAACCAACGCCATCCAATGACCAAAGGGCGAAAAGATATTTAAAACCCCAGATTTGCTGAAATAATGTTACAAACATTTGGAAATTTTGCCCAATATTGTCGGACTATTAACAATAGTGTAGGTTAATTTCTTAATAACTTTTGTTTTTAAGACAAGGTTTCGATCTAAATCTCCAAACAGAAAGCAGCAAAAGGTAAAAAAAATCCTAATTTCCTTATTTTTGTACGCATTGAAACACATGAATGGTTAACAGACGTAACGATACTGACCAAAGGGTTTTTACGGTGTCAAACTTGCCGAGCTGAAATAATGTTACAAACATT
>JAHBCN010024787.1:0-11655 GCA_019359885.1 Listronotus oregonensis | reverse complement strand
TATCCTTATATTTAATTGTTTACGAGATATTCGTTTTTTAAATACAAATTTTAAGGGGGAAAAATTTAAAATTTTTTTAAAAAAAAAATTTTTGGGTTTTTTTTGCGCTTTATATTTTGCGAACAACGTTATGTATACAGGGTGTAAAAGTCCGAAAAAAGAACAATGTTCAGGTTTTTAAATGCCCCCCTATATGTTTTGTTACATTTTTGTTTTTTGCATAAAATTTTAGTTTTTTTTCATCCAGCATATTATACCTTTTATATTTAATTGTTTATGAGATATTCGCATTTAAATACAAATTTAGGGGAAAAATCCGCTCATTTTTAAAATTGTTGTTTTACGTTTCAGGTTTTTTGGGTTTTTTTTGAGAGTGGCATAATAACCATAGTAACTATTAAAAAAATTTAAAAAAACGACAGTTTTATTAATCTGTAAAAAAACTTGTTTAAATGGGGTTTTTTCGGTTTAAGGTTTAGCCTGTTTCCTCGTCATGTTATATCTAATTAGTTATTAATTATTACTATGACTTTTTTTTCACTCAAAAAAAACCGTTAAAACCATAGAAACAAAAAAAAATTAAGAAATTAGGGATTTTTTTTTAAAAAAATTTAAAATTTAAATGCGAATATCTTGTAAACAATTAAATAGGGGGATATGATGTGCCAAAAAAAAAAAAATTTTCTAGAATTTAATGCAGAAAACAAAAATGTAACAAAAAAAAGGGCATTAATTAAAAAAAAATTAACTTTGTCCTTGTACGGGCTTTTTGATACACCCTGTTTACATAATGTTATCTACAAAATATAGAGCAAAAAAAACCAAAATATTTTTCTATTAAACATTTTTTCTCAATTTAAATATTTAAAGCAATAAACGGGGGGTCTCACATCACAGGCTTACCCTGTATATTTTTTTAAAAATAGTGTTGAAACTTTTGCATCCTTTTAAAAAATGATCAAAAACAAACTCAAAAGTTTATTTCGCTAATAGAATGGTCAAAATAAGTTCAAGTTACTTTCCTAAAATTTTGGGAAATTTTTTTTTAGGTACAAAAAAAAAAAAACTTTCAAATTAACTTTAAGAGTTGTCACAGCCCATTAAATGGATTTCAAATAGGAAAATTTTTAAAGACATTCACTAAATCGCCTCTTTTTCCTGCTATTAAGCAACGAATTTCCCCAATTTTCAAATAAATTATTTCTAAGTTTCCACGCACGCTTTTTTTTTTTTACAAAATCCATTAATTTATTAAATTTTCAGTAGTTAAATTAGTCCCACAAAATTTCCGAAACAGCAAACCCGTAAGAGGGAAAATTACGAAATCCATTTGGTTTAAAATATTTAAAGGAAAACCCCAAAAACAATAATATTACTAGAATCCGGAAATTCTCATTAATTAAGGGCATTGCCAGGGTTTGGGGATCCAATGTTAAAAGATATAATAGGGAGGAATTAAAAGGGGGACTGTTTATTAAAAAAAAAATATTACTTTTATTGGTATACTCGTACATAATATTCAGCAAATTGGTAATTTATAAAAAAAAAAAAAATACCTTACCTTATGCCTGTTACCTCTACCCTATTTTATTATATTTTAATCCCAACTATCTTATTCTATTTTATTAGTTTAAATTTTGATTTATTATAGTTTATTTAAAGCTATTTTATCCCGTTCTATTACATAGAGTGCACTTGTAAAGCAGTGGATGAATTTGTTAAAAATTGGGAAATATCTTTTGGTAAAAACGATCGAAGCCGTAAACTTTTTTGCGCATTTTTTCCCATAAAATATCGTGGGAAGTATCAAGCCAACCTTTCTTTTAATGGCAACTCCTATTTTTTATAACAGAGTTAAAAAAGACAAATTTTTTACATCCGGCGAGATAGTAGGCCTTTTAAGGGTATGCTTAGCGCAAGCGCGTCCGCCATGTTAAAAAGGCGGTACTAATTGATGGTGCTTTATTCGTGCATCCTACCGTTGAAGCCCACAATTGTGTTTAGTTACGACGATGGTTGATGTGCCATAGTCGTGCCCAAGGAGAAAATAGAGCCGAACTTCTTGAGATGTTAGGATGATAATAATTTAGATGTCAAGTAAAACTGTATTCTACTTGTCATGGTAATACATAAAAGTAATTACAAAAAAGAAAAAATAATTCTTATTTTTATGTTTCTAGTGACTTTTACGCACGACAAAATGTATTATTTGAGGTTATCACTAGTTTGTTTTGTTGTACTACATTCTTCTTTAAAATGAAGTAAACGAATATAGGTGTCTTTATTACCATTATCATTTCCTTGGAATCAACCATCACCTCGTCCACACCGCTTCACCCACAAGTCGAGGACAAATTTTTATGTGCTTTCGCTTACTTATTTTAATGAGTTATTTAAAACAAGGCTCTGGAAAACTAATCAAATAAAATAAACTCTCCCAAAAGGTTATACTACGCGTATCACTGCGGCATACTTCATAACAACCACGTTTTCTAGTACCTTTAATTATAGATAACATTATTTATTTTAAATAAAATATTTTTATTATTATTTTATTATGTATCCACAAAATTTAAATGATGGGGTTTAAACATTAGGAAACAAGCGATCTTGAAGTAGAATGGTGAAGGTTTTTAGCGAAAAATAGAAAAAAAGAAGGCCTGGCGCGGTACATTTCCCCTAGCCTGTTTTGGGGCCCCCAACTAATTAGCCCCAAGTGGAGTTTCCCAACTCGCAGAACATAATTTTTTATTTTCAAAATTTTTCCCTTTGATTTTACTGGAAGAAGTTTTGGGCGGCATTTAAGATATCTTCCGAGTCGTTTTCATCAGCCTTTTGATAATTATTGTTAAAAAAAAGCTCTTCAAAGATTTTATTTAAATGCTGTCAACCGTTGTTAATTACAAAAAAAAAAATTCCCCTTTTGATTTAGTTTTCCCCAATTACTGTGACGTCAGACTAATACGTATATTATTATAAACTGATGTTAATATGAAATGCAAAATAGGCAATTGTCTACAAAATGCGAAATGGTTATTTTCCCAACAAGTGCGGAAAGTGATACTTTTTCGCACGCGGCTGCCGATACACGAAAGACACGCAGCGGAGTTCGGGTAAGCAGCCAAAAGCGGAAAAGTTACTTTCCGCAAGTGTTAAGAACAATATTTTTTCTACAAACGAGAGGAAAAACAAACATAATCTTAAAGATTTATGATTAAAATATTATTAATTAACATAATACACCAATTATTATTATCAACATTTATAGTAAATGGGCAATTGGTCGCGTTTTGCAAATTTATTGCTAACGTGAGTTGCTTTTCTGCAGAAAACGTTGACGGCGGCGGCGTTGGGTTCTTGATGAGCCAATCTTTTGCAACTATGAAAGTGGTTTCTTGAACCAAGAGGTTTAGTACATTGGAAGATGGCATTGACGGTTGTTTCTGGATAGTGGAAGGTGTTTCGGTAAAATTCAGTATTTTGTTTGAAATATCCTTTCTAAAATTTGTTGAATTCTCGAGGTCTCCTTTGCGAGTGATGGGACTTCCAGCCTCCAAGACATTTAATGTTGATATTTGTTCTCCGGAGTTTGGGGAAAATGTTACAGAGGACCGGAAAAAAAAGCTATGCCCAGTATGCAACTCCGTTTTAGGAAGTTTGAGATAGGCCCTTTTTTGAAGGCATTTTTCCGACGGATTAATGCCGATACATTCTACTGTACACACTCCGTATTTATAGTTCACGAAAAATCGCCTATACGGTGTTGTCGGATTCTTAAACTGGCATACTTTCTAATAGATTCAAAAAATTTCTATTTTTGGCATCTCCAAAAATGACAAAGCTTTTAGAGCTGTGGTTTTTTGAGTTGGGATGTGTATCAATACTAAATTTCGTTGGTCTTTAATATGGTCCAGACATATTTTTGTTAACTTCTCTCTACGACAAGTGCCCACTAAGCCAAAAATCGTAGCCACTTTTATGTGTAAATAAGTATCTTCTGGCGCTTTATTCATGAATTTCGATATTTCTTCTTTTAAAAAGACTCTAGCCCTTTTGGGTCTAAAACCAACGCTTTGCTTTTTAAGGTAGGCCGTCACTTTGAAAAACTTCCCTAAATCTATTTTCTTTCGTAACTTAGTGATACATTTTAGCAAAGAGTATCTAGACCATAATTTATTGGGTTTACATGTTTTTTAAAAGAAAAAATAAAATTTTCTTTAAAAGACTGCACACCCTTACTTGACACCAGCTCTCAAACATAACAAAATTTTTACATTCTAGAGATTTCATGGACAGAAAATCTAGACTTGCTATTTCTGCTGCTTCGATAATCGATGCTGGTAAATCGTCGTCAGAATCCATTGAAAAATGTTTCTCCAATTTGGTTGAAAAATGCGTGACAGAAAAATTTTTGATAGATGCATAAACAATTAGTTGGTTGCTATAAATTCTTTGACAATTTATATAAAGTTATTAGAAATATATACTTACATTTGGTAAATTAGGATTATTTTATTTAATAAATGTTATAAAAAGACTTCAAATTACAGCAAAATTCAGTTTCAAATATATAACTATTATAAAAAAAATTATGCATCATTTTATAATTAGATACTAATTTCCATGTTCTAAAAACTAAAAGATTTTACTTTTTTGCACTAGTGCGAAAAAGTGATATTTTCCGTACTAGTGCGGAAAAGTGCTATTTTCAGCACGCAGATTAGTGCGGAAAAGTTTTTTTTGCACGATTGTAGAATAAAATAGTATACGCACCTCGTCAAAAAAGTGATTTTACTTGACCCATATGGTATTTAAAATTCGCTTTCGCTGATACAAAAAGTAACATACTTTTTAAGTAAGATTCCACTTTTATGTACTTGATATGTAATATACTATTAAATAAACTTTTTCTTTTCCAGTAGACTATTTATGACATTTATTTGTCATATTAAAAAAAAAAAAAAGCCAAGTTTGTACGGATTTTGGTTTTTTAAATTCTATAAACCTTTTTTAAAAGGTACTAGTGGTTTTGCTAGAAAAAAAAGTGTACTCTGTTTTGTTTTTTATTAATAAAAGAGGAACTTTTAAAAACGTGGTATTTGTATTTCGAAAACCTTTAAATTTTATTGAAAAATAAACCTATTCCGCTTACTACTACTACTTAATTTATAAAAATTAAAAATGCGTCAATAACAACAGTATTGTAAAAATATTAAAGCCTAATAAATTTTCCACTCAAAACACCGTTCGAGCACTGACGGCTAAAAATAAGTGCCGGACTTTTTTTAAAAAACTTTCTAGGGGAATTTCCAATAAAAGTTTATTGTTAAGCTATGCTTCGCATAAAATTGACAGTAGAATAATAAATGAGAAAATACCGAGCTTAAAGGATTTAAAAGAACCTTTCTAAAGCTTTTTGCTTTTATTGTTCTTTCCATGATTAATTATGGTGTCATTTGTTATGAGTTTAAAACTTTTTGTTGTACGGATTAAACGAAATATTTTAAATTTTATGAGGAAAAATAACTTTCCAAATAAAATCTGGGACAAAAAAAATTTTTTTTGTATTGAAAACTTTCTTCGTTGTGAAAAAAAAAAAAATGAGTAAATAATTTTTGCTTCATTTTACAAAAAAGGGAATTGAAATATTAAATAAATTACACTTCCCCTTTTGACAGAGCGAAAGGACAAATTAGGTAATAAGTACTAATTAAATAATCTTGTACGTGATAAGAGGCTTAACTTTTTTTTCATTAACTTATCGAATTTTGACCTAAGTGTTTACTTAAAAAAAAGTTTAAATAAAGTAAAAGACAACTAAAGTTTTGACTATAGAGGAACAAAACAATGCTAAGTTTTTGGTGATAGGTTTGGACGTCGCTTACTTGAGCGGACGTCCATTGAGAGAAAATACGTTCACACGCTGATATATAAACGAACACTGTTCCCAAAACTATAATAATAGTAACAGTATACTTAGGAATTATTTCTGTGGGAAAAAAAGGCCATATTCGTTATAATAATTATAATTTATTTTATTTTTATTATGTATAATAATAAAAAATTTGATTAAAGAATTTATTTATAGCTTATATTACAGACATTAAGAATTTTTAAGTAATATTTTTTTAATTTATGACATCTACACATAACAAAAAAAGGGCCGAAATTCTACAACAAAAAATAATATTCATTTATGAGAAATCAAACGATCCAGTTGATTTTTTTCTGCAATTTAACAAGACAATAATGACTAGTTTTTTAGATTTATATTCTTCTATTTTATTTGATGTCTTGCATAACATGTTGTTGTTTTTTATTGTATATTCACTGTAGTGGTAAAATAAGACATTAAAATGTGCATTTTTGCTGACGTTTTTTAGGTGCATTTGTTAAAATGTGTAGATATATTTGTGGTATAAATTTTCTTACTTACATCCACGGGAACTGGCCTTAAAAAAATTGCTCATAACATTTTTTTGTCAAATTCTAATGCCTTATGTTTACTTTTGCACGGACAGACAAACATACAAAGACATACATCCAAAAGTAAAAAATTTACGTAATTAAAATTTTATTATTACACAGCATGTGAACGTATTTTCTTCAATGAACGCTTGCTCGAGCAAGCAAGCGACAAAAACCTATAACCAAATATTTAGCAGTTTTGTGGTCTATAGTAAACTATAATTGTTTTTATAGCTTAATTTCATAATTACAATTAGAGACAGACAATATACATCTGTTAAATTTTTTTTCTTGTATTGCAGTGTGTTGAATGGGGAGCGGTTCCCGAAGCATGAATCTGATATGCTTTCCGACCCTGTTGATAAACAGCGGACTTAAGCACGGAGACGCGATATCTCCAATTCTATTCAACATTGTTCTCGAGAAAGTAATAAGAACCGAGAATTAAGAGTCGAGCTTATGGTAAAGATGGCTCAAGAGTATTCTGGTTTTTGCCGATGATATGGACATGGTAGGTAACTCAGTACTGACTGTGAAAGAAGCTTTCGAGAATAGAAGCATAAGGAACAAATGAGGCTTAGAACAAACGAAGACAAAACTAAGATATACTAACCAGCAGAATGGGACGAGAGATAGAGTGGGCCAGAATGTCACTATGGGGAATTACAATTTCGAGAGGGTCGCAACTTTCAAGTATTTAGGAGCCACAATTTCTCAACGTAACAATCTGACTGAAGAAATTAAAGTTCGAATTCAAAGCGGTAGCAAATGTCTCTATGCACTAAAGTCAGTACTATCATAGAAAAACTTCAGAAAAAAAATCATAATTTACAAAACCGTTATAAGACCCATTGTTTGTATCAAGAAACCTGGACCCTGACCAAGAAAACGACGGAAATTAAGAATTTTTTAAAGAAAAAATAACCAAGATTTTTGGACCACTGCGAAGCCCCGTAACACAACAATACCAGTAAGAACCAATTAAGAAATATCAGAATTATACAAAGATCTAGATATTGGGGGGAAGATAAAGGTAAGAAGGCTTTAATAAGGGGACGAAGATCTCTGGGGCGTTCCCGAATGAGTTGGCGTGACAACATCGAACCAGATCTAAGGTCCATTGGAAAAGGAATACGACCCCTCATTAAGAAAGATCGGCAACGATGCACGATGGAGGCAAAAAATACAAATGGTCAAGACCCACCCCGGGTTGTCGAGCCATGGAGTAGAAGTATTAGTTTATTGCCTCTTAAAAAACAATCAAGTTTGCAGTTGCAAAAAATGTCTTAAAATATTTATCCTCTAGCTATTGATTGCACTTAGAGAAGAACTATTTTTTCTTGTTAATAACCTTACGCTTCCTACTCCTGCCCATCGACGAGCTGTAATGGATCTGTCACCTTTTCTGGTATTTTCATGGTTTTTGCTTTAAGGAATTAGCCAGTATAATTCCTCTTCTCGCAGCTCCCAGCAGAGCATTACGCAGTGTCACTAATATGCATTTTTTTACAATTTAACTTTTGAAAAGCCGAACTTTGCTCGCTCTTTTTTTAAACTAGACCAGAAATCTTTCAAAAAAATTTTCCGTAATCAATACTCAAGAATACATCGCCAATCCTAAGGCTTGCCATAACTAAAAACGGTATCCCAAGCTTGATTTCTTAATTCCATACAATTTCATAACAATATTTTTTTAAAAGTAAGAAGTTTTTTTTAAATATGGCCTTAACACTAGCAAACCGTGGATGTCTTGAGACAAGTTTATTAACAAGAGACATTTGGATTTCGAATTTTAAAGGGAAAAAAAACTGCAGGCAACAGGTTTCATTGGAGACCTTCCTGGATGACAAGAGTGGCATCTGGTGATGCTTCTTGGGAGTTGCTAGGGTAAGAATTCTATTGGTTAACACCCAGCAGAAGAAGGAGTTTCGGCTCCGGATCCGGCGATCCGGGTTTGATTCCCAGTGCCGGAGGAATTTTTAGGTAGTAGTTATTTAAAAATAACGTCCTGTGGCCTCTGGTTTCAAAAGGTTTTGAAATAACATTTGCATGTTTAGTCTTGCAACGTTGACGGAACAACTGGGAAGAAATGGGTTATTAGGAATTATTTAGACCGGAAAACCCGGCCTCACGGTACTTTTATTGGTTTTATATGTATAATAATCCGTAGGATAAAATATTCATAATACTAATCCTTCGTGAGCTTCTAAAAAATAAAAAAACGCCTAGAAAAGAGCTCGTCTTCTGTAATAAACCAAGGATATTAGCTTTTTTGCAAACGTAAGTTTATGATTAAGGCCAACGGCTCTTTCTTGGATAAAATCAAGAATGCAAAAAATTGCCATATGAACTAAATTTTTTATAGGGGAAAAAATGTCTCACGATTTTAATGGGCTATGTGGAGATCAAAACGGTCAAAAAAAAGCTAAAAAATACCTGAGTCAAAAGTTAATTGATTTCAAAGGTTTTCAAAGAAAACATTTAACCACCCCCGTTATTAAATTGATAATCTGATTAAAAGATATGTTTATTTAATATTATTTGCATATTATATAATAATAAAATAATAAAATCCTTTTTTTCAATTTATTTTAATATTTAATTTGGAATTAAATTTGTTTAAAAAAATTATTGTTTGGCTTATTCTCTATTTTTTTTTTGACTTGCAGCTTGCAATCTTTGCCGAGCCTTCCTGTGGAAAACTCACTTTTTTTTCTACCTTATTTAGGGTTTTATTTGTAATTAAAAAATCATTGTTCTTACCACAAATTAAACTGAATATCCATTTTAAGAACACAGATTATTATGTTTTAAGACAGCACCTGTTTATTTTGCTTAAATAGAAAGTCTTTATAAAAAAAAGCTATATTTCAGTTTAAATACGTTGCTCCAAATATCGTCCTCTACTTTCTATACAAGCCTTACTTCGACGAATCTAGTTTTCGCGTATTTTTAACATCCTCCTTCTCTGCCTAATTAATTCAGCCCCATTTAAAATTTAGGTAGTAGAGCCCGCACATGTTGGTGGTAGGGATAAAGTAGATTTTCCGGTAAGGTCCTGTGGGTGTGGTATGTTATAGGTTTACTTCAGGCCTAATGTACTAATACTAGATTTTCTTTCACAATTTCCACAATTTTAGTCTCTTCTTTTACAGTAGGTATTTCCCAGTTCCTTTATAGATTTCTTGGTTGCACACAACCGGTTTCTAAAAGCTTTTGGCACCCACACTAGGGTGTAGCCATCGTAGAAATGTTTCACGGTAAATTTGAGCTGCTAGATTAGCATTTTGGTTTGCTTTCCGTAAATTATATTTAAAACTTAGTTTGCACCCAAATCTACTGATCAGTAATTAAGACGAAAGTTTTTAATTGTTAAGCTTTTCAGAAATAACTGCCTACAAAGAAACCTTTATTTATCGTTCAGACGGAAATTGTCAAGTTTTGACAAGTATGTCATATAAACTTTTTAACTTGTTTTGGGCTTATATCCTCATTAAAACATAGCATCTTTTTACCACCCGTATAATAAAAAATAATAAAGGTCCATGAACAGTGCCAAGGAAAAACAAGTTATTTTCTTCTTTCTGATATAACATAATACATCGTAAGATCTAGACATTCAAATTAAGTTTCTTAACAAAAAAAATTATTAACACAATCAAAACTTATTTACATTTGGAAAATTAAATCTTTATTGTTGTTTTTTTGTTAAGCTCTGATTTAAGGTATTTTTTGGGTTTTTCCATATTTTTTTATAAATGTATTACCATTTTGGAATATATAAAGCCTTATAACCGTGACTAGAATTTGAAGTAGTGTACCTATTTTACATATTAGCCTAATTATAATAGTTTTTAATTGATTTTTAAAGAAAAACGGGATTTAAAAATGAAATTTTACACAAGAAAAAATACCTTTAATATCGTAAAAAAGATTAATGTTAGGATTTTGTTACATACAACAAAAACCTTTAACTGTTAACTATATTTATACTACAAATATTACTCAAAAATAAAAACTTAGTTCCTTTACAAAAATATTTTGTTTCAGATGCACATGGGTATTCCTGGCAACAAGTTGTGCTTTTTGCTGATTTTTATTCACGTGGCGACTTCGGCGCTGCTGCCTGTCTGCCCGCTGGTGCCTATGTCTCTCGCAAACCCAGGTAAATTTAATTTTTAAGGGTTAACTGTCACTGACAGTATCACTAGAATTGCTTGCCCCAAATTTCCATTATTTATAGCCGAGAGGGTTAATTCAGGAATAAAAGCAAAATAGTGAGATACTTTATTTTAAATTTTATAAATCTTTTTTTATTAGATAAAGTTTCTAATATATCTATAATATATATTAGTTTTACGAAGAAAAATAAAAAACCTTTTTTTTTAGAATTACTTTGCCATCTATTTACATGATTAAAATGTAATGAAAAATTTCCACCCTCCGAGATGGGGCAACCACCCCCAAGGTTTTAGCGTCAGAGGCATGATATAGAAAAATCCTTGGGCTTTCCCTACCTTCTGTGAAAATATCAAGTAAATCCATGCTGGACGAAAAATTCGGAAAATGCTTCATTTCCTGGCCTAAATTTAAAATTGTAAAAAATATATTAATAAATTTAATATAATTTTTTTCTTAAAACAAACGTTTTTTCGCAGTCTAAACCTGTTTAGTTTATAAAAAAGGGTCCTTGTGTATACAGGGTGTCCCAATCTTTTATACACAAATATTTCTGCCCCTGTACAGGGTGTCCCAACCCCATTCTCATCATTGGGATTTAGAAACCTTGAAACGATGAGGTCAAAATGTAGGCAACGGCCAATTTGATGCTGATCAAAATGCAACCTAATTTAAAAAAATTTTAAATACTGAAGATATTTGGAAAAAACAATATCGGATTTTATTTTTATTTTTTTTTACTCTTTTATATAAATATAAAAAAAAAATTTTTCTTTTTTTTAAAGTTTTTAGTTTTAAATTAAAAAGATTTTTTTTTACCTCATCAACTTTGTTTTTTAATACCCTGATTTTTTTTTACATTTTCTTTTAGTCCCAAAACCAATGATGTATCAATTCATTCGGAAAAATCATTTTAATGTTTTTCTACCAAAAATCAATAAGAATTTTTCAATAAGTGGTTACATTATTGGTTTTGGGACCTTAAAAGCTCAGAAAATAGTAAAAAAA
>JAHBCN010024786.1:0-11698 GCA_019359885.1 Listronotus oregonensis | reverse complement strand
GCGTCTGGAATCTTCAAAACAATTATACTTCAAGTCCAAAATTTCTGTCAATGACTCATCGCTCGCCTTTAGAGTGCCCCGGGTTGTGTGGGGTCAGGGGAATCAATTCCAGTGGCGTATGCATTTTAGAAAATAAATGATAAAATTTCGTCAAAACATGAAAATATTTTTTACACGCAAAAGTTATTTTCTTACATTTTCATCAAACCTTTAAATTAGTAACAAGCCTATATTATTTTGGTATTATTCGGATTAATGAAAAATGTAATTTTTTTGCTTAATTTTGCACAGCTCCTATTTTGAGGTCATAGAACACAAATTTGAGTTTTTTTTGGCGATTTTTCAACGTTTTTCGAAAAAAAAATTTTTTACTTTAATTTTACCTTTCTGATTTTATTTTTCAATAAAAAATAATAAAATTTTAGTCTTAACATAAATTAAAAAAGATGTAAAAAGAACGATAGATAATCCAAGTTACACCCACTTGCCAATTCACCACCGATCTTGCAATTTCAATATTAAATACTTTTATTCATACATTATATTCACACGCATTGCTTATCAAAAATATCCACATATAAGGAACACGAAAGCTCTGAGATCATCAGCTTGTGAATCCAATAACTATTTCGGGCTTTCGTTTCCATATTTAGGATTTCCTATCGAGAATATTTTTGATCAAACATTTGAGCGAAGCAAGGTTCGCAACCATAAAAATGTCATAAAGAAAACTATTACAACCTGGTAACAGGTCAACATTTTTAAATTTCGAGTTGTTCAGGAAAGTTTTATACTTTTTATTGAAAATTAAGGTTTTTTCCTTACTTTTTAAGTGTTTTTTTTTTAATATTAACATAGTATGAGTTTTTTAAATATGTTTTCGTGCAAATGACAAATTTAAAGGAATATGACGAAAATGGAATTAAACAATTCAATTATTATTATTTTTTAAATACTATGGGCAGCAAAAAAACAGCTTCTGATTCATGTTTAACAATCGAAAAGTAAAAAGTATGCAAAAAAATAAGAAAAATCGCATTTTCTAGTATCCGAATATTTACTAATATTGATTTTTGTCCTTTTAAAACTCTGAATACCGTACCCAAAAAAACTTTTGTTAAAGGCACATATCTCTGCAGCATCCAAAGTGGTTAGTTCTGGATTTCGTTCCCGAATCCCATGGAAACATTTTTAACCATTATTCGTTCTTTTAACGTTAACTGAGTTTTTTTTTTAGGGGATAACTAGTTAAAGGTTGGTTAATATTCATAGTTTACAGAATTAAAAGCACTTAACAACACTAAATCTTTATATACAATTATATACACTAAATAAGATAAACTATTATAAAATTGGCACAAAGCAATATCTATATACTACAATTATTAGAAATTTATAATATTTAGAAAATACCCTGTATAGCAATTAAAATTTAAACTTACAAAATCAGCCCATAATCAATAATAAATTAATAACTAAATAAAATCATCGAACAGCACGAAAACCCTGTCGATACGCTTATTTTCAAGTCTCTTCAAGTTGTAAACTAAGGAATGTGTGTTGCCACTTTTATTGTCTCCTCGATAACAATGATTTCAATACATATTAGGTTTGTTCCAGCACGTCGAAAAACCGCCACCGAACGATCACGCTCATGCGCAGTGATTAAAGTGCGTTCCAACAGAGACGTGACGGTTATCGGACGATCCTGTTTGTGTACCAACAAAACTTGGGATCGTTTAATTACGGTTTCAGAAAGGTAATTCTGATACATGGCCTAAATTGAAAACTGTTTGGGTTGACTTACGCATTGAACATCTTGGTACTGGATTTTTGATTTTTAACAGCTGTTTCATGTTTATTGTTTCATATTTCATCTTCATATGTTTACTGTTAAGGTAGGATTATGGAGAAAACTTAAGTTAATTTAAGTTAACAAAAATTAAGTTATTATAAATTAAGACATTTGTGTAAAAACTTGCAAATCAGTTTAAAAATAACAATAAAATTTAGCATACGTAGGGCAAATCACTTTTAATAGGGTTTTTGTGATTTCTATTTTATTGGTGCACTCTCTGGCAGCTGTCCGGTAATTTGTTAACTTCTTAAATAAATATTTGTCTAAAAAATATATTATTTTGTTCCATTTTTTCATAACGCATGGGAAAACGAGTTTCTGTAAGCCTATTTTATGATGTTATTGTGTGGGAGTTTAATTATTTTGAAAAGGAAACGTTTATTTCATTTTATGATAAGGTTAAAAAATTAAAATAAGTTAAGAAAGAAAAAGTTGTTTATCTTTTTTTAAAATTTAAATTAATTTTTTTTATGTGTATAATTAAAACCATTTGATCACATAATGTTTATCTTTTTTTTGTGTGACTTTAACTTATTTTAACTTAATTTAATTTTTCTGCATAATCCTAACTTTATTCAGCTAATATGCAACGGCTTTTAGCATTTTCTATTTCCTCGCTTGTTTAATTATTCAAAAACATTAATTTTTACACCTCCTAAGCAATCATTAAATTTAATTATTTTTAAAATATGATATATTATGAGTAATATTTCCTTTGATCACAAAAATAATAATATAAAAGTAGGGTTATATTTTTTAAAACAAAAAATTCAAAAAGTTTTGATTTGAAGTCCCAAAAAATCCCAAAGCATCCAAGTTTGTACTTTTCGTACCGTCACGAAACTATTTTAAGGCCGCGCATGCCTCTAAGCGCACCAAAAACAGTTCAAAAACGATTTCGAAACCATACCGGATTTCTTGTTGGAACAAACCTATTGGCGTGCTATTTTAAGTGCGATCGCTGACGGGTAACTTATTCTTGCGAATTATGACAACGTGGCGATGAAACTTTTATCCGGTTCAATGTTATTTGAGCGGAAAAGTATATCATAGGCTTAAAAAATCATTTACTTTTAGATTTTTATTCAGCCGCTTCGTCGGTTGGGTGGCCGGTATTAAATGAGTTACTGACAGAAATTTTGGACTTTAGGTATAGGTTGCCTTTGTCCTCGATGTCGGATGTTTTAATTTTTGCTAGTTTTTCTCGTCTGCAGGCGCCAGCAAGTCCGAAAATGGTCGCAATTTTTATCAAAAGATATATTTCATCGGGTGCTTCATTAATAAATGTAGATATTTCTTCTTTTGAAAAAAATCCTTGATTTTTTTTTGATTTTTTATGGAAATTGCCATTAATATGAACTTTTTGATTAATTGCGATACATCATTAATTTTGAGACCTTAGAAGCTTTTAAAATCCGTAATAAAAAATCCAGGGCCGAATTAAAAAAAAACAAAGTTAAGATGCAAGTCAAAGACTAAACGTCGGTGTGTATAACTAATAACACTATATTGTAGAACAGAAAACATAGCAATGGGAATGTGACATTTATTTTGTTTTATCTATTCAAACAGTCCTAAAAAAATAAAATTGAAATTGCGAATATTCGTTTTTTTTCAAAAGTCTTCAGAAGTATTCGAAAGGACATCGCAATAAAACTTATGGAAATTGGTTCTCGGTTAAATCGGCTGATATGGTAGTATATTATACTTCATACCATTCTTAACTAATGTCTCCATAGTCACACAGTCCGGAAATGCCCACATTCAAAGATACAGAGTTGTAAATCAATTTAAGAAACCAATGCAAATGCAGAAGTTTCCTATCTAAGAAATGATTTTCTAACAAGTGTAAAGGAATTTTTATCGTTTCCAAGATTAATTATGAACATTTTTACTGCGTTTACAACTCTTATATAACATCATAAACTTTTCGTCTAAAGCAGGGGTCTCCAAACTACGGCCCGAGGGCCACATCCGGCCCGCGGACAGATTTTGTCCGGCCCGCGGAGAGCTAGCATACTTGAAAACTCCTTTTAGAGAACAAATAATTTTTATAGCAAATTAAATTTGGTTTACTGAAGTATTCTAGTTTTATGTGGAATAATTATTAATATGACATCTACATTGATATGGTCATGGGCTAACTCCGCTAACTCATAACATTCTTGTAGGCTTATTGTTATTGTTTTTGTGATAAGTTGGATAAAGAAACACAGAATTGTAATGAGTAAAGACATGTATAATATGCAGAAAATTTAACTTCAGTATAAATAACTAACAAATTATTGAAATGAATCCAACTAACATTTTATAATTTTAAAAATCACATAACTTATAACAAACATATTGACATATGAAATACTAATAAGATTTATTAATTGAGATTTTCCACTGACAATAGTTTGTAGTTGTGGACTAATTTTACTTGTACCAATTATTAAAAAGATTTAAGATTTATCAGTTAATTTGGATCTGTAAACATTTTTTGTGTACTTATTTTGGAGAAGGTTTTCTCACACAAATAAGAACCAAAAACAGAAAAACAGACCACGAGCAAATTTATAAATTATCAAATTGTGTCAGTGGAAGACTTTTATAAAATTCCAAAAAGATGAGTTTTGATATTTGTTCTTAATTTATCCGCATTGTAGATCAATCATTTATTTGAAGTTCCGGGGTAGGGTTTCAAGACAGTATCAAAAAAGGGTTCTGAAAAATCTTAATTTGATTCGCAATGGCACAAAGTCCAGAAAATATCAAAATTTATCTTCAAAGATCAAAGTTTCGATTGAAAATCGATAGGAAACTCAGTCTCAGTAGTGGGCTGAATATTTCACATGTTTTAAAATGTGAAAAACATTTACTTGTAGTTGTGATTGAAACAGTCTCAATTTCATCCGGAATGATTTGATTTAGTGTTAAACGGAAGATGCTGGTTTTCCTTGCAATCCCAAATTCGTTCGTTCACATGTTTTGTCAAATCAACATAAATGCTAACTTCCACAGCCATGCTTGTTTTGATTAGTAAGAGGGCGATGCTTTTCATTCAAGAAAATTGATCACTGCTCGAAGTTCAAAAAAGCCAGCGTACGGGTATGATAAGGTAAGTCAGTTTCTCCAATCTTTCAATAAATTGTGGAATTTGGTGATTCAGCCCAAAAGATTGATAAAATTACAGTTGATAGATGGTTTCAGAACGTCAGACATATCCAAATATTTTCCGCACAAAGACTGTTGATGAATATACAATGAAGACTAATGGTTTTGAACCACCGTCATTTTCTACAGCCTTTGACACAAGAGGATCACTCCTTTATCTTTCCCACTCATGTTTTTGCCTCCACAGTTGTAATACATTTCAAGTTTTTCCATCGAAGGTTCTTTTTTATTAATGGCCATTTCAACCCTTTAAAAATATCTGTACCAGTAGTTGTGCCATGAATACTATCATATCAAGAAGTTCTTCGTGACTTCATAGCTTTTATCATTCGAAATAAATCAACACCGAAGTATCGACAATCCGTTGATACCAAGGTAAAAAAAACCACCAAAATGTTCATTTTTGTCGAACAGTTGAGAGGATATATTTTTACGTGTTTTCACCCTTCGAGCCCAGTGTTTGCTGACATACTGACAGTTTTTAATAAATTTACCTTTTCAGGCACATTTCTTCGGCTACTGCAATTATGCATTCTTTGATCATTTCTCCATCGGGAATGGTTTTCCACGTTTTAATTTCAAGAGCCACAAAAGCTTGGAGAGTTGCAGCCTCTTGTTCAGTTTTGGTTTTGTAAATGAAGATTGCTGCGATTTCAATCCGCGCTGATAGCTTCGAATTTTTCTGTCCGAAACTTCCTGTATATTTTGAGTAATTTTGAAAATGTTTTGTTTCATAAACGTTTAATGTTATATTCTTTGAGAACGGCTATGCTTTTATTGCAAATCAAACATAGCGCCTTGTTACTGGACTAATTACGAAATATAACCACGATCTTTGAATTTTCTGCATTCACTATCAATTTTTCGTTTTCTTTTTCCATACTACAATTCCCAACAAAAGCAACAATTCAAATCAAAATACTGTTAAAGATGCAAATTAAACAGCACAAACACGTTTTAAGGAGGTATGCAATATTTTATTTAACAACAGTGTCATAGGAACTGACTTGTGGTTGGCCACTAGCCTTCTTATATATTCCAATTACTGCCACTAGAAGTGAGTGGAAGACACCAGAACTTTTCGAACCAACGAGATTATTCGGTGTATTAGCGCCATCTGTTAGCGATAGAAGGTACTACCTATTTCCACTTTTCACCAGATGTCGTGTCAGTTACTCCTTGGTCGTATCACGACTAATCGAAATTAATGATAATGACAGGAAAATTAATAATATGCAGTGTTGCCGTTTTGCAGACTTTATTCCGATTTGCAGCCTTTTTAAACGTTGTGTACTTTTTCGAACTTTTTTATCAGTGGACTATTTCACTTCTTAACACCGGCAACAATGATAATATGGTTTTGGCCCTCGGAACTTTACTGAGTAATCAGTATGGCCCTAAGGCTCGAAAGTTTGGAGACCCCTGGTCTAAAGGGGTAGAATGAGGGTGAAAGTTTAAAGCGAACTCTGTCATTTCTGGTCTTTGAAGCCGACCGTCGATTTAACCCGAAGTCAAAGAGTTTGCTTGAATCAGTTGTCGGAAGATGAAAAATGAATTACTTTGTTTCGGCTTTTGATTTCAGTCGACTATTTTACTTGTTGTGCTGTTATTGGTGGTGCGGGTGAAGTTTTGTTTCCTTTTAATTCGTAATTATTGGTATGATGTATAGAATAGTATACAGTAGCCGCCAAAAAAGTCGACACTTTGTGGAAAATTTCTATTCTTGATATTAATTTTTTTTGTGTAGTATCTGCATTTTAAATTAAAAATTAATTAAGATGGAAATGCATATTACAATTAAATATAAAATTATGTGGTAACGAATCACAATGTGGCATCCGACATTTAAATTTTCAAGTGCATTCTTTTGAAAGCTCTTCCTATTTCGGTAATATACCCCAGCTGATTGGAATACGAATATTCGAATAACCGAAAGAAATATTCGAATCATTCGAAACATTTCTATATTCGAATATCGTTCGGAAGATCATTCGGAAGGTTCCATCACTAATGTAGGCTATTAATTACGATTAAAAATAATTATCTGTTTACTTCTTCAATTCCTGTTACATGATCTAGTGGTTACCTGATAATTCGAAACATTGTTAAATTAATTGCAAAGATTTTATCAAGAAACTAAAAACGCTATCCTCTTTTTTAACGTCGTTTAATTGTCCGCGATGTGCAATTATAGAAATCCGACCGAAGCAAAGCGAATTTGCAAATGAAATATTTCTTGGTGACACTTTTTTTGGGTATCAATAATCTGAACAAATATTTAAACTCGAAGTATGAAATTATGTGAAAAAAATGTTGATAAATTGGTATTTGAAGAACTGGGTGAGTCGTTGACCGCGGCTTCCATAGGATGACAAGACTTTGTTACGTTTCTATAAAATAGGGTTGGCATTTAGGATTTAGAATTTCTTTATAAAAAAAACACTATTTAAACATATATTAATAGATAAATTAGTATGAATATTTCCCTCGTATATTAGAAATCCCATATGAAGCGGGACATTTTCGAATAATTACTTCCGAAAATTGTCCGGTAGGATCCGAAAAAGTCCCGCTAGGTATCAAAAATTTGCCTATAGGTCCGTATCTATAGTAACGATTGTTAAAATTGCACATTTGTCATTTTGGCATATTATATTGAATTTTAAAAGTCGTCGAAATGTCGCGTTTTGGAAACGATTCTTTGAGTTTAATTTATGAAAAAGTAATCGAAAGTTCCTTCCTTAGAATCGAAACAATAATTCTATTATTGTTTTGATTCAAAAAAACTCTGATTAGCAATAGCGAATTTTGTCTCCTACATGCGTTAATAATTATGAAAAACATGAAATACGGCAGTACATCCAAACCCTCCGTGGTTACAAAGTAACTGAGGATTGAACAAAAGCGCGCCAATTGGTCGCGCGAACCTCGGCTGCAGTGCTTAGAGGGTAATCGCAAATTCGTCCGGTCCATTGCTATATAGCTAGTAGGGTGCCCCTGTCTGTATTGAGCAGAGAGGTTGGCCAGAAAGAGATGTGGCGGAAGAGCTTAACATCCCAAAAAGTAATTTTGTTAAAAAAATGGCAAAAAACACACTCTTTTGAGAGAAGAGCTGAAAGTGGTCGCCCCAAACTATCGAATCAAGAACAAGACAGTAATTTAGTTAATGTTTTGAGAAACCAAACATTTTCAAAGCAATTTCCCAGCATCGGTTAGAACGGCACGGTGAAGAATAAGGCAAATATTCAAATTGCTCTGCCACTCGGCAGCCTTAAAACCGTTTTTAACAAATGCAAATAAAGAACAAGGCATTTGATTTGCTCTACAACCTTATTTGGAACCTCCGGTTTTTTGGAAAAATATAATATTCACCGATGAAAAAGTGTTTCAGTCGTGCCACAATGGGATACTTAAGATATACAGTCCTCAAGGAACACGATTTGATGAAAAATATACCCAAAAGGAGAAGAGTAGTGGGCGATGTTCGGTAAATGTTTGGGGGTGGCTGAGTACACAAGGACTTGGTGTAGGTTATTTTACCGAAGGAAGGTTCAATGGTGAGGTAAATATAGATCTACTACAGAATATTATGCTTCCTTCTGTACTGAATTGATTTTCGGACAGAAATTTTGTCTTTCAGCAAGATAAGTGTCCCGTTCATACGGCCCGGCAAGTCGATAAATGGATGAAAGAGCAGCGTATCAGAGTTTTACCGTGGCCCTCACGTATTCCGAATTTAAATGCTATGGAAAATGTTTGGGGCTTATTAGTTAAAAGAATAAATAGGGAAAATAAGTTAAGACCGCAAAATTAAACGGAAAGGATAAAATTTTAGAGGCGTAAAATGAGTTACGAGGAAATCCGGACTACGCCCGGGCTTTCGTCCATTTGATGCCTGGAAGGCTAAACTCTATCTTAGAAAAAACGGGGCCGCAATAAAACATTAAATTTGTTTGAAAGGATACTTAAGTTTCTTTGAATTTGTTAAATTGGTAATTAATTTATTAATTTGTTAGTTTTTGTAGAAGATAAATATTTTTCTTTACCTTTTGCTTTATTTATAGTAGGTAATTAAAAGTAAAACAAGGTAAAATAGAGCGATTTACAAAAATTACAGAAAACTTAAAATTTGACAAATTTTTTGCCCTAGATTTAAGGGCCGTCACTGTACATTACACCAATATGTTTCATTTGATGTGTAAATTCATATAATTATTCTAATTTACTGTGAATAATTGAAAAAGTTATGTCAAGAAGTTTCTGAGATATTCAATTTTGAAAATCGACCACTTTACAATTGACTAACTGACTCACTTACTCACTCACTGTAAAGTATGTTTTTTTTTAAGGTATACCCCTGGGAAAAATTTGAAAATTATTTTTTTTGTGGATTTTTTATGGAAATTTTGAGTGATTTGGGATTTAAATGAATAAAATAAATGATTTATTATTTTAAAAAAATCACATTAATAATTTTTTTCTTTTTTTATCACAATTACATTTTCGTTTATATCTCCTTTATTATTTATCTTATCAAAAATGTTTATATAACTTATTTATAGACAATTTGAAAAGCTTCCTTTTTTATTCCAAGAAATTTTTTGATCTCCTATATATAGTGATGACCGAGACCGGTCTTGGTCTTGCGGTCTTGGTCTTGATCTTGGTCTTGCAGCAAGACCAAGACCGAGACCAAGACCAAGACCGCTTTCTCGCTTGCAAGACCAAGACCGACCTACAAGACTCTTGCACTTTTGTCACTTTTTTTTTAAATTATAATAGTCAATTTTTTTATTCAATATACAGAGGTATTTCATACAGACATGACAAAAAATGTCTTAAATCGATCACTTCGTTTTTTAATAAAATTATCTAGAAACGATAACTAGTAGATTCAGTAACATGTTTCAAAAATAATAAGATTGTGACTCAATGGTCCGACAAAGGTCGATATCTCCAAACCGTTTACGGAGAGAAAAACTAAGAGTACAAAAGTTATAGAAGCTAAAAATTACTTACCTATTCCTAATGTTTTTTTTTAATTAGGTATCTATGATCCCTTACTGGATCAAAAATTTCCAAAACCGGAAAACATTATTTTTGTGCCCACTGTAAGAATTGGCATCATTAGATTGCTCCTTTAAACTAAGATATAAATGTAAAAGTGATGGTTTAATAAAAAATATATTTTCATTTTTATATAGGAATACTTTTTATATAAATGGATTTTAAATTTCACTTGGTTTAGACGGAAAACAAAACAATGCCAAAAGTATAATATGACGTCATTTCTGTCAAAACCAAAATGATATATAAAAAACCATCTACGTCGACATTGTACCATATAAGTTCAAGAATTTCCAGCATAATATACAGGAAGGATTTTTTAAAAAATTTTTTTATAATTTTTCTATTTTAGGTTAAAAGCTAAAAATAAGGAAGTTTTCATGGGAGTAATTTTTTTGGGAAAAATTTTGAAATAGAAAATAATTTTACATTTTCCCCATAATTTTTGTAAATTCAGTTTTTTACCATTATGAACGGTTTCGGATATATCTTTGTCCCTTTCGAGCCACCTTGTATATGAAAATGTTTATAAAGTATTTGTACAAACTTTGTACCAAATGTTTGACTAATTTGAAATAGAAAGTTTATTTAAACTGAAAAGCTTCCTAAATACCTTTTTTCTTGAATTATAAACCAATTTTTACATATCAGAATCATTTTCACGGAAATTTCACATCTGGTTGAAATAAAAAAAAATTTCTCCCTCGAGTACTTAGTATTGTAATTTTATATGCTTCATCAAAGAAAATTTAAAAAATTTTTTTATCCTAAAATAAAGCGCTATAAATAAATAAACCCCTACAATTAAAATATCCTTTTTAATCAAATAATTAAATTTACAAAGGTTAAAATTGGTATATTTTAAAATTTTAAAGAAAAAAATATAGTCTCCATCTTTATTTATTTGTAAGTATAAAAAATATATATACAGTGTGTCCGCTTAAGTTCTGCACAAATGGGAATTTTTTTTATTATTAATTTTCAGAAAATTTTATTCTTTATAAAAAGTTCTGCATGGTCCAAAACCTAAAATGTCTTCAGATATTAAATTTTTGTAGACGTATACTAGGTTTTTGTCAAAAAATATGATTTTTGCCCAAGAGTAAACTCCTTTATTTTTAACAATATGAAAATTGTTATTAAAAAAAGTTGATCAGAACCAAAAATCAGAAATATCAATTATGCCCATTTGATGAAAAATTAGGGTGTGTCCGCTTAAGTTCTGTACAATGGGAAACATTTTTAATTTTTAATTTTAAAAAAATGGAATAAGAAAATGTTGATTATTAAAAATTATATCTGTTTCATTTAGTAGATATTATTAAAAATAAATTTGACTTTTCAAAAAATATAATTTTTAATAATAATAAACATTAAATTATTAATTTAAATAATTTTTTTTATTAACTTTCCCTCAGTGTACATTTGCCTCAACATATCCTCCCTCCATTTCGATACATTTAGCCGTTCTTGCAGAAAATTTCTTAAAACATTTCTAATTATGGCAGGAGTTATATTTGAATTGTCTCTCTTATTACCCTCCTAAATGATCCAAATTTTGAAATGGCCTTTGTTTGTATCATTTGGTAGCCCCACAAGAAATAATCGAGAGGG
>JAHBCN010024785.1:0-11650 GCA_019359885.1 Listronotus oregonensis | reverse complement strand
TTTCTTCAATGTGAAAGAATATATAAGGAGTCCATAAAAGAAAAATTGAAGTATCCAAAAAAGTTTTTTTAGGCCTTGTAACTTAAAACCACAAAATCTGTAACAGTCAATCAAGAGAACCAAAACAACACTGTTAACTTTTTTTATAGAAAAATACAATTCAACAAAAAGAAATACAAAAGGGATCGAGCTTCAACAAAAAAACAAATTGTACAAAAAAATATAACCATTAATAATAACGGTTCCTTCAAACTTAATTTTCTTAGATTTAATTAGCTTGTAATTTTTTTTTTAATTTGTTTTACTGTTTTAAAAATAAAAATAAATAATCGCAATTTTCTTAAATCTTTTTCGATTTTTTTTGTTTATGTTGTTTTCAGGTACCTAAGTATAATAAAAATCGTTCATTACGTCCAGAAATGGATTTTTCCGTTCTTGCATGTTTTTTTTGTTTTTTTCGGCTGCGCCTAAAAACCCAGAATTTTGTCACGCGCGCCCCGGAAAATCGTCATTTCCGTACTGGAAATGAAAAAATACAAATTTTTTTTGGTTTCGGGAAGCGAAATGAGATTTAAATTTTAATGGTCAAAAACAAAAACAAAAAAAAAATTTTTTTTGTTTGATTTACCTTATAAAAATTTAATTCGCGTTGGCATGCTTTTATTAAATTGTCAACACTTCTTGGGGAATGTTTTCCTTTCTCTAACGCTGCATCAATAAGTTGGGGCGACTTTTCCCTGGATTGTTTCGACGTGCTAAACCCCTTTCTTTTGAGCTGGTCCCAAAAATGTTCGATAGGATTTAGGTCTGGTCAGTAAAGGCCACTCTTAAACTGTGACATTTTCCCCGTTTTAAGACTTTTTCCCTAGCCCTCTGCTGGTATGGGAAGGTGCATTATCTGCATAAGGATAAAATTTTCCTTAATTGAAACTCTCCAAACCCCTAACTATTGGTTCTATCACTAAATCAACATACCTCCCCCCCTTTTAAAAAGTTTGTTAAAGTGGTAACAATGGGTTTTTTACCAGCATAATCCCCTCCCAAAACATTACAGTTCCTCCTTTATATCTTGGGACAGCCTAAATCTCGCTCGTTTTCCCCGGGAAGCTCCTAGGACCCAATTTGATGGTCATCTGATCTTCCTGTACAATCGGGAATTAACTTTTGCGTATAATTTAAAGGTTGGAGGTTTTTTTTTGAAAATATCAGGTGACCTATATTGCACCAGTGGTTTGGGAAAAAAAAGGGGGGTTGTTAGTTATTTGGGGTTTTTTTTTTTCGCCGAGTGTTTTTTTTGCTATCTTTTAAACCAATTATGTTTCTTTAAACATTTTTACGTAAAAAAGGTTCTCTTGGTATAAAGTCGTATAGTCAAAAATATTCGAGATAAACGGATTTAAAAAAGGGCGACTGCAGTGCCGTAAAAAAAAAAATTAAATTTTTTTTGGAAAAATTTTTAAAATTTTTTAAATTTTAAAAAAAATTTTTTCAAAAAGGGAGTTTTTGGAAAAGAAAAAATTAAAAAATTTTTTTTTGTGGAATTTGGTTGGGAAAAAATAACTAAAATTTTTTTAAAAAAGGGGATTTTTAAAAACCCCCATTTTTTTCCCTTTTTTTTCCAAATTAAAAAACCTTTTGCCCAAAACCCTTTTTTTAAGCACCGGGGATTTTTTTTTTTTAAACCCCTTTTAAAACTCCAAAAACCCTTTTTGGCCCCATTATTTTTTTTCCCCAAGGGGGAATTTTTTAAAAAAGTAAAAATGTTTAAAACCCAAAAAAATTTTTTTTAAAAGAAAGCAAATTTTTGGGGGCCCAAAAAAAAAACCCCCCCCCCAAAAAAAAAAAATTTTAACCCTTTTTTTTTCCACCCCCCTTTTTAAAAAAAATTTTGGGTTTAAAATGATAAAATTTTTAAAAAAAAAACCCAAAAATTTTTAATTTTTTCGGGAAAAAATTCCTGAAAAATTTAATTTTTATTCCCCAAAAAAAATTAAAAAAAAACCAAAATTTTTAAAACCCCCCTTTTTTTCCAAAAAGGGGCCCGGCCCCCCCCCTTTGGGGAAACTTTTTTCCGGGAATTTTTTTTTAATTTTTTAAAAAAATTTTTTTTTTTATTTGTTTTTTAAAAAGTACTAAAATTTTTTTTTTTAATTTGTAAAATTTTTTTCCGGGAAAAACCCTTTTTTTTAAAAAATTTTTTTTTTCCCAAGAGGTTTTTAAAAATTTTTAAAAAATTTTAAAAAGAAAATTTTTAAAAACGTAAAATTAACAATTTTAAAAATTTTTAAAAATTACCCCTTTTTTTTGGGTTTTTAAAAAAAAATGGGCGGGAAATTTTAAATTTTAAAAATTTTTAAAAACAAAAAATTTTTTTTTAAAAAAAGGGAAAAAACCCTTTTAAAAGGGGGAAAGTTTCCCCTTTTTGGGAAAAAAAAAAAAATTTTAAATTTTTCCAAAACCCTTTTTAAAAAAAAAAAAATTTTTTTTTTGGAAAAAAAATAAAATTTAAACCCCAATTTTAAACCCCCCCCAACCCCCCAAATTTTTTAATTTTTTAAAAAATTTTTTAAAACACATACTTTTAATCATAATCAAACCTAAATCCAATTTTCATACCCCCCAAGTCCAGAAATGATGAATTTTTAAAAAAAATTTTTTCCCCAAAATTTTTCCCCCTTTGGGGAAATGATTTTTTCCCAAAATTTTTCCCCACCCCATGTTTTTAGGGATAATGTAGGATTCTAATGGAAAAAAAATTTTTCAAACGGCCCCCTAGTTTCGGAGCCCATTCAATGCAAACAAACAAACAATCAATTTTTTTTTTTTTATAATATTTTTTTAAAAAATTTTTTCCCCAAAAACCCCCCGCCTATGGCACCGTAAAAATTTCTTTGTAAAATTTAACCGAGATGTTTTAATGAATATTAAACTTAGAAGGGAAAAAAATTATAAGAACCCCACTGTCGTAAAAAAAGTGGATGTAAGATGAACACCCCAAAATTTCCCCAAAAAATTCGCATGTGCATCCATGATTATATTGCTGATTATTGTGAAAATATTAGAGAATTGAAAAATTTTTTTAAAATTTTTCTGTGCATTTAAAACTTTCTCTTTGGTGTTGTATTTGGTCCCGTTTTTCCCCCCTTTCTTTTTAAAAAGGGGGGGAAAATTTTAAAAGGGAGTTTACTCGCGACAGCCGTAGACAAAATTTTCGCCTTATGGGCCCCCTCCGCAATCTTCGTCTCTTTCATGCCATCGGCGCCGAACACCCCCCTCTTTGTTTAGCAAAAATTGATTGTTGAACGGGCCGGGACTAGTACCAGGACGGATCATTATATTTTATTTTAAATTTTTTTGATACAGAAATTTTTAACTGGACCCCAAATTTAACGCCGTTTCAAATAAGATCAATACGTTTTAAAAAAAGTTAGAGGTTCTCAATGCTTTAAAATATTATTTTTGTAGGAGACTGAAAAAGGGGTTCCCAAACTGGACGCGTTCTTATGGGAACAAGCCTTATTTGAAGGGAAAAAAAAAAATTAAACCCCAAGGTGTCAGGCGCTCAAATTTAATAAGAAAACTACTGACGCTAAAAAAATTTTTTGCTATCTCTTATCGTTTGGCCACTAGAGGGCGTTTCTCAATTTCCTTTTTTTTTTAAACCCCCCCATAACTTTCTTATTAATAAAGAAATTAATTTTTTAATAAAAATTTCCCCAAGGGGCACTTTTTTCGTAGAATTCATTGCGATAGGCAGATTTTTAGGGGGCATTTAGTTTTTTTTACCCCAAAAAAAAAATTTTTTTTTTTATATGGACCACCCTATATATTATAATTTTTTTAAAAAGCTGGTAAAATTTCCTAAATTTTGATGTATCACTTTTTATGTTTATCTTAAAAACCATTAGCGGTATTACGATTTAAAAATTAAAATAATGTCCTACAGAAACATTGCCATGCCACATATTATTTAAAGTTGCTACGTAAAAAAGCAGTAGGCCGTGCATATTTTTTTTTTGTTTTAATATTTTAACAGCTTCTGAATAGTTGAGAATTGACAGTGGTACTTGATTTTTTAAAATTTTGTTTTTTTTTGTAAAAAAAAGTAATTTAAATAAGTTTTAAAAAGGTTTTTGAAAAGTGTTAAAAAATGTATGAAAATTTTAAAAAGTTCAACATGCTTCAATGTTACATAGAAAGCAAGAAAAAATGCTCAAACGGCAAGAAACTTGTTTTTTTAAAGATATCCCGAACGGCAGCAACCATCCAGGGATGTTTTTGCTAGACTTGCCCTAATCTTCAAAATTTTGGCTTTTTTAACAAAACCTGGAGCAAATTATGCTCAAATCAATATATTCAAAACGAAAATGAAGTTTAAACTCTAACCGTATTGGGCACTTTATATGAAAATAATGGCAAACTTCCACAAGAAAACTTTAAGCGGGGGCATATCCAGAAGCAAAAACCACAAGATTTTAAAAAAAAACAAATTTAAGCCTTATCAACCTGCAAAATCCCCATCTTCTCCTGGGGTTTTGATCAAAGACTCGTTTTTGTGGTGGTTTTTAAATAAAATACAAAATGAACCAAATTTTGCTTTAAATTTTTTGGTTGACGAGGCTTCGATTATTTGTGCGGGCATATTTAATCGGTTTAAGATTATACTTGGTAAAGAAAATCCCCATGCGACTGTCCAAAACAAAACAACAAGGAAGATTTAGCTTCAATGTGTGGGTGAAATTTTTAGGGGACAATTCATTGGATCCTACATTTATGATGAACCCTAAATTCCAGACAATATTTGGATATTTTAAGGCATCAGGTTGAACCATTCTTGGAAGATATTCCCATAAATCTGGAGCCAGAGTCTTCTTTCCGGGATGATGGTTTTCCCCTGCACATTTTGCAAGGACCATAAAGGATTACCTTAATGTTCGGTTTTGGGGAAAATTGGATGGAAAATCAAGGGCCCTAAAGCCTCCACACCCGGGCCTGACTCCTTAGATTTTTTCTTTGGGATAAATTAGAATAATAATATTAATAGCCGGGAAGAATTAGAAAGGGCGTGGCGAGGTGCGTTTAACTGATTCAAAATATAGAACTTATTAATGCAGTTAATGCTGTTAAAAAAATTTAGAATTTGCCTACAACAAAATGGGAGCAATTTGAACATTTGTCAACGTTAATTAAATTCCATAAAATTTTACATTAGGATTAGGTAGAGTTATGTTTTCTTGTTAATATTTTCTTTGTTGTTGTTTCTTTGTTTTTGAAAATATTAATTTTATAATAACATTATAATCTTATCCCTAAAATTTAGATCTTTGTTTAAAATAACATTTAATCCAATTATTTTTATTAGTCCCTGGCAAATTTTTGATTTTGTAACTTTAAAATTTTAATTTTTTAAATAATACTTCTAATGGTTTTTAGTTTAAAAATCAAATAATTTATAAAATTTAAAATTTTAACTTTTTAAAACTTATAATATATAAGGTGGTCCATATAAAAAAATTGATTTTGGGGTGAAAAAATCTAAACGCCCTGTAATAAATCTGCTTATCCAAAAGAATTCTACGAAAAAAGTGCTTTAAGAAAGTTTTTATCAAAATTAATTTCTTTATTAATAAAAAAAGTTATGGGGCATTTAAAAAATCGACGATATTCGAGAAACGCCCTCTAGTGGCCATATGATAAGAGATAGCAAAGTTTTGTTAGCGCCAGTAGTTTTCTCATTAAATTTGAGCTCCGGACATCTTGGTCAATTTTTTCCCATCCCTTCAAACAGGGTTCCCATAAAAACGCGTCCAGTTTGGACACCCTTAACACAACACATGAGGTCTGTTCGTTATTCATTTAATATTTTACACTATTTTACGCTTTTGGATCCACCTAGTTCTAAAAATACCTTCCATGAGCGATTACGTAAAAAGAATAAAATAGTGTACAGGGTGGGCATTTTATTAGGGTCCTATACATTTTCTCAGAAATGCAGACTTTTGGAAAAAAGTTTGGACAAAAGTTTCTTGGATTAATTTATGCTTTAATTAATTCCCTTTTAATATACAGAGTGTTTATTGTGTTGGCACCGGTGTTCACTTTCTTATTTTAAATGGGACACTATATTTATTAAATATTTGGATAGCGCTTCCAAAAACGACTTCAACGACATATAACAGTATGGGTTTGTGTCGCAACGTTTTGGATTTATTGACGTTTTTCTTTCATTTTTGACCTATCTTTAAATTAATAAAAAGACGGTAAATATTTTAATTTTGTTCACGTAAAAAAATACAAATGCTTATTTTATCTACGTTTGCAGGCAAAATTTTTTAAGTTTTAAAAATAAATCAGTATGGCCTTGTTTTGTCCATCGTAAAATTTCTTGAATTTTTTTAATGTAAACCCCTGTTAATAATAACAAATCTATATAAAGAATTAAAAAACCTTTTCAAAGATGTATACAACATACTACGAGTTACCGTTTCGAACTTATGAATGATTGTCTTCAGAAAAAGACATATTTTTCTTTTTCCAACCACACTACACCCTGTGTACTTAATATTATGAATCAATATAAAAATAAGTGGTTAACCAAATCCCCTATAATAATTCATAATATAAAGTATACAAGGTCTTTTTAAAAGGAATTTTAATTTCTTTATATTTAAAGATTTTTTTATAGAGGGGTTTGCATTTAAAAAACTTAAAAATTTTACGAAAAAGATGGCAACACTGTAACATTTTTAGAATTTAAAAAAATTTGCCCAAATATAGATAAAATAACTTCTGTAATTCTTTTTACGTAAACAAATTAAAAAAAGGAATATTACCGTATTTGTATTAATTTAAAAATAGGTAAAAAATTAAAAAAAATTTAAATAAATCCGAAACGTTCCCGCACAGACCCATACTGTACATATCGTTAACTTGTCTTTGGAAGCGCTTTCAAATGTATAATAATAAATAGGGTGTCCCATTTAAAATAAGGAATGAACACCGGCGGCAACAAAGAACACCCTTATTGAAAGTAAAATTAATTAAAAGTTTAAATTAATAAAACTTTTGTCCATCTTTATTTTCAAAAGTCTGCAGTTTCGAGAAAATGTATGATTTAATAAATGCCCCCCCTGTCACTATTTCTTAACAACAAATTGACCTATTATTCTTTAAAAATCAATATCTTTTTAACAAAATGTTTAAAAAAAAATTTTTAGTTCTTTTTGAACGTGCCGGCATTAGTACCAGTACGGATCATTAGATTTTTTTCTATTTTAGTTTTTTTTTTTATCTTGGGACAGTCCACGAAGGCTGATGCCTAAGTACTAACGTACCGTGGGTGTCTTCAGTTGGTGAGAGGAGTTTGTAAAGGGGAAAGGAAAAAAATTCGCGGGGACAGGTTCCATAGTCTTGACACTCTAGGGAGAAGGAACGAAGAAAGCGGGGGAAATTTTTCTCTAACTGAACTGTAAAAGGGGATGCATAAAAGTTGCACTACGTGTTGCTCTGTTTGGGGGCTGCCAGAGAAGGAATTATACTGGCCAACTCCTCTGAGCAGAAGCCGTGAAAATACCTATAGAAGAGCGACAGATCCCCTACAGCTCGACGGTGGCAAAAAGAGGAAGCCCTTTTTGTGAGCGTTGGATCATTAATAAGACGAACGGTCTTCTTTGAATGGAGTCCAGAATGCTAAGTGTTGTAGGGGACGCCTTCCCCCCGACATGAGAACAATACTCTAAAAAGGGTCTGATTTGGGGTACATACAGAGTGACAGATTGGAAGAAGAGAAATATTTTCTGGCTCGGAAGAGAAATCCCAAACTTTTTTTTAAGCTGCCGAAGCTATGGATAAAATGTGTTTGTGCCAGTTGAGGTTATTCTCAAAAGTAACGCCCAAAGTTAAACGACCCTTTTTTCTGCAGAACTTGGCCGCTCATATGTAAGGGGTGAGCATTTGCAGACTTTTTTTTGCGACAGGAACAGACTGTGTTTTCGAGGCATTAAACGAACAAGATTTTTGGGGCCCCCCAAACCAAGATAAGTTTGAGGTCTTGTGAAAGAGATATCTGCATTGACCTGCGCTTGTTTTCGAAATCAGGATTACACGGTGGCTTAAGAAATTGAATACTAGAGGGAGGGTACTATCGTCAGCAAAACTATGAATGGAATTGATTGTGGAAGAGAAGATCGTTAATGTGTAGAAGAAACAGCGTGGGTGCCCGCACTGACCGGGGACCCCCGCATTAATTTGGTAGAAGCTGGAGGAAAAACCATCTACACTAACTGATATACGTCATTAGAAAGGAAACTGGAAAGCCAAGAGCAAAGCTTAGGTGGAAGACCGTAAGAAGGAAGTTTGTTAAGAAGCCCATCATGCCAGACCTGATCGAAAGCTTTGGATATGTCAAGAGCAACGATCTGGGATTCACCAAGAAACTAAGGGGACTTGTTCCAGTTGTGTGAGAAAAGAAAAGAAGATCAGCTGTGGATCTACTGTGACGGAACCCTTTGTCTATCATGTAAGATCTTATGTTTTTCGAGATACTTTAAGATTTGGGAATTAATGAATTTTTCCATTACTTTGCAAACAACTGAAAGAAGAGATATAGGTCTATATTTGGGAAAGGGGAGATTTTTGGACCCTTTTTTTGGGGAAATTGCACACGTGCGTTTCCCAACTCCCCGGGAAAATGCCCTGTCGTAAGAGATTCGAAAGAGGCGAGTTAAGATGGGTGCAAGCTCGGGAGCACATTTTTTAAGACGATTGCTGGTATGCCATCCAGCCCAGACGATTTTTTAGTATTAAGAGAAGAAAGAATACGCTTGATCTTTTTTAAAAACGGGGACAACTGTTGGAAGGGGAAGATTAGTAGGAGGATCAAGCGTAGAATTGGCAGCAAATTGTTTATTTCATGATACAATGTTTTGAATGGCCCTCAAATTTAGCGCTGTATTTTGGCTGTACCAAATATGATCAAATACGCTTTACCAAAAGTTAGAGGTTTTCAATGCTTGAAAATATTATTTTTGTAGAAGACTAAGGAGATAAGACATGAGGTCTGTTCGTTATTAAGTAATATTTTACACTATTTTACACTTGGAATTACCTTGTTCTAAAATACATTCTCCATAAGGGCGATTATTTAAAAAAGAATAAAACAGTTTACACTATTTTTTAATAACAAACAGACCTAGTAAACTTTCAAAAATCAATATCTTTTTAACAAAACCGTCAAAAAATTCAGGGTTGTTTTTAAAATTTGCTTTCTTTCTTTATATTGCATTATTTTTAAAAATATTTAAGAATTTTTGGGATATTCTGAAAGGGCAGGGTTTTTATACTGACAGATATCACAATGTTAATTATGCACAATTTGATTGTTAATACCCCTTTTTTTCAGACGAAATTTTTTTTTTCAATTAGATAAAAGACCCTTTAATTAACCCTATATTTTAATTTCATTTAGTTCTAAAGAAAAGCCGTTTTACGAGTAAACTACCTTAAAAGGTAAAAATAAAACTTTTTCTGCGACATAAGTATAAATGATGAAATATATACCGGGTGTTTTAAATTTGATTTCCCCCCCGGGAGGGGCCCCCAAAAACATAAATATAAACCCTTAAACCCCCTTTTTCCCTAAGACTTTATTTAATTCATTTATTAAAATATATTGTTTCTCTCAAAGAAAATTTTCGATTTTGCCCTTTAAATTTAAATTAATATAATACTAAAAATTTCTCTAAATTCAGCACAACTTTTCGTCTTAATTTTGTCTCAAATTTAAGGTACCAGTTGGATATTAATATCTAAAGTTCTTTACCTTATCCTCATAGATATTAGAAAAACAATTCAAATTTACGCTAGGCCCTCACACTTCTTTACAGCTGTAGCGGGCTTACTGATCCATGGCCCCTGGGGGGGCGGGGGTCCCTAATCCCCGGTTTTTAAAAAATTCTTAAAATAAAAAAAATTTGTCTAAATCTTTAAATTTTCAATATTGGGAATTTAAAGAGGGGATTATTTAAAATAAAGTTGTGGTATACGTTTTTTAATTTATTTAATTAATGTAAATTGACAAACTTTTTGTCCCCCTCTATTTTTTTCTGGCGGCGGCCCTTCTGTCAATCCAATTCTTAATCCAGGTTTAGCATCGGATCCTGATTTAAAAAAAAAAAACCAAAATTTTGTGTTTATCGATGTCTAATTTTAGATGAACCCAAAAAAAAAAAAAAAAAAAAAATTGCGGTATAAAAATTTGGAAAAAAAAAAATGAATTTTTTTGGGGCCCAAGTTTCTGCTTTAATCTTTTTTTTTTTGCTTAAATTTCTGGGTTTATAAAGAAAAAAATATCATTAAAAATATGTGTGCAAAATTTTAGTGGGAACATCAATAACTTTTTGAGTTATCGGGACCCAAAAAAAAATATATATATATATTATATATAATATATATATATATATATATATATATATATATATATATATATATATATATATATATATATATATATATATATATATATATATATATATATATATATATATATATATTAATAAAAAAAAAAAAAAAAAAAGATCCCCCCCATTAATAGAAAATCATGTACTAATGGGGAATATTTATTAATCAATGTTTTGAACTTCCCCCAATATTTCTTATGCCGAAAATTATTATTTTACATATTTTTTAGGCCGTACTTCCAGATGTCAAACCAGGCTATCTTAGCGAAGACTTCCCAAAAGGGGGTGAAAATGGTAAAAACGGGAAAAATCATGGAAGACATGGATAATCCAATTCCAGGATTAACATGGCATTCTCCATTTTTCATTTTTTTTTCCTCAGCTAAAAATTTCCAGCTGTTATTGGGGAACTTTTCATGGCTGGCATTGGAGATTGCTTAAACGGGTAAATAATCTTTGGTAATTTCTGAAAGTTCCTCCCTCCATTTTTTCCAAATTTGGTATACGGGGGTTTTTTTGGGGGCCGATTTAATCTAAAAAAAAAATTTTTCGGCAACATTTCGTTTTGAATATTTATCAACAAAGTTAAAAAATCAAACTAACCTCCTTTCACTATGTTCCCCATTTTTATACACAATTCTTGATTTTTACATAAATACCAAAATTTTAAACCTTTAAAATTTGTATTTTTATTTATTTTACTCCTTTTCCTATTAAGTTGGTAACTTTCAACTCAAAGGAACGGCCCCCTTGGCTAAAACCCAGTTATACATGGTTGGGACGTTGCGGCGTGTGAAAGTAGAGGTTTGCAATTAAATGGAAAAGCGGTGTAACATGAATATAAAAAAGATTTTAAAAGGTATTTGTGTTAGTGTAAAAATCAAGAATTCTGTGTAAAAAGAAAAAGGAATAGTGTAAATAAGATTAGTTTGAATTTTAACTTTGATGATGAATATCTCGAAAACGAAACCCCTTCAAAAAAAAATTTAATTTGTAATCACGCCCCAAAATCCCCCCCATCCCCAAAATTTGGGGAAAATTGGAAAAAAATTTCAGAACAATTCCCCAAACCTTTTACTATCTTCTTAGAAAATACAAATTTTTTAAATAAGGGGGAAAACAGCAATTTACCTTTTTTGGGGGTAAAAACCTTTCTGTTCAAGCCGAGCATGCCATTTAATGTATGTCATGCA
>JAHBCN010024784.1:0-11757 GCA_019359885.1 Listronotus oregonensis | reverse complement strand
TTTTATGACAGCCCACGGAGGCCTATATAGAGCCTAAGTACTAGGTACCGTGGAAGCCGGGTTTTTAGGTCCCCTAGTTTAGTCAACTCTGTCATCAAAACATACAGATATTTCATTTTATAGCACCTTTAAGACAACGCCGTAGTGTCACCACGAACGTTATACAAATAACTACTACTTCTGAACTTTCCCCATTTACGTCTGGGTAATGTCACCCTAACGGGACCTACAGTTTAACGTGGGTTCCAACCACCCCCAACTGCACACGGTGTTTACTGGCGGCCACCCATCCAATTACTAACTGTGCCCAGTATCGCTTAACTGCGCTTATCTTACAGAAAGCGGTGTTTCGACGCAGCAAAGACCATTGGCATATATATGTCTCTCCGGCCCCGAGAATTGAACCTGGATCGCCCGCGTGCTTAGCAGGGTCACTGACCACTACGCCACCGAAATCGTGTATTATGGAATTTTTTGAATATATTTTTTTTTTGTTCAAAACTATTAACATATCAACATAAATCAAAAAACATGCCTGCAGTTTGCACATTCCAATCAAAACTATAGGTAGTCTCAAAAAGTAAACTTTACAGGAGAAGAAAAATAGGATTTTTCTCCAACCGTCAAAAAATGTTGACATTTTTGTACTATTTTCAGGTGCAAAAGCTATTAATTCTCATACCATACAAAAATGTGCTCGTTGCTTAGCAACACTTTGAATCCTAGGATTAAAAGTGCACCTTTTAATCCTAGGTTAAAAAAACGATTTTTGAATAACTAAATGTATTAATTTTGACTTGGTTAGAGAAAAAATAGTATATATTATACGGACTAAAAGTGCTTATTTTTACTCGCAATTTTGCATTTGCTTGGCTGCGCTGCATCCCGCGCGCAAAAAGATGCACTTTTAATCCTTATAATATAATATACTATTTTAAAACCTTTTAAATGAGAGCACGCCTACATTTTTGATAAGCAATCTGGCGGCTAGATTTACTAGTTTCATGGTTTTGTACATTCTTTCCTGTTTAATGTTGCTAAATTTTTTTTTTTTTTCTTAGAAACAAAGACAGACAAATTGAAGAAGCTGCTGAGAAAAACGAAGATGAACTTAAATTTTACAAGCAAAAAGTTAAACACCTCCAATACGAACACCAAAATAATCTGACGGAATGCAAAGCTGAAGCGCTGGTTTCGTTAAAAACAGCTCAAGATGAGCACACTGAGCAGGAAAAGGAATTATTAAATGATAAGAAAAATCTAAAGATACAATTAAGAGAACAAGAGACTTGCTATGAAGACCAGATTAAAAGCATGAAGATAGTAAGAGTTTCCTGATTAAATTTATTACATATTTCCTTTTTAAAAATAAACTTATTATAAGCGATGTTTTACAATCGATTAAATCAATTGATCCTAATTATAATAATCTAAAAGACAATTTACGTCTTTATAAATTAACGTTAGTCAATGTTCACTAATCCAGCCACAAAGTATTTTTTTCAAAAACAATGTTTTATTAGGATATGCAAACACTGCACCCTTTTACAGTTCAACTTGAGAGAGCTTGAACTTTTTTCGTTCTTTTTCCGCCAACTCTCCAAATATTTCAGTACCGTGTTAATAAACTATCCCTCTCTTATGATTTATGACTAGTGTCTGACTGAAGGTTTGGCTTCTGCTTCGGTCCCATTGGGCCGAAATGGCTCCTTCGGCATTATATTCAGCTTCGACCCAAAAAAAAGAGAAAGATTTGGCCGATGTTTTGTATCCAAGTACCGAAAACAGAGAAAGGGACAAAGTAATAAGAGTTCATTTGCGCGAGGGGAATGCTGGTTGTCAGCAGGGCAGTCAAATCAGCCAAAATGTAAGGCCAACAAATGGTTGGCCTTACGTTTAGGCCGTTTTGGCACACTTTTTGCATGTTTGTGGTCTTATTAACGTCAGGCTTATTCTGAAACTGTTTTTAACACTGATATGTTAAAAATAATTTCCAATAATCGTCTTACTCAACACAAAATATTTTTCAGGTTTCTAAGTTGAGGACTTATAGAGTCTAAGTCAAGGCTGCTCAACCTTTTTAACAGTGGAGGATTTAGGCATTTAGGGCGGGCTCCTGACAATTCCTATTTTAGTTAGGTGCTCTCAGAACAAAAATGAAATTAATAATTATTGTTTATTTTTGTTAGGTAATATTTACTATAAAAAACAACAAACATCTTATGCTAAATAAAGAAACAAACAGGGTGCGGCAGCATAACTTCCTTTTTTCAAAACTTAATAAAACGCATTGTATGAATCATGAAGTTAATTCAGTTTTTACAATGTTGGTACATACCTAAAGTTTTGTTTTACAAAGCTATAAAGAGCAAATCACGTAGGTGACGTCCCCCATTCTCGATACATTAAGTAAACCGATTTCTGGCGCGGTAGCATAACTTCCTTTTTTGATCAGGGGCGATTTGCAATGGCCGGCACAATCTCCCGATTTATCCTCTTGTGATTTTTTTCTATGGGGTTTTTTTGAAATCCCGTGTTTATGTGAATCTCTCAAGGAGCCTTTAAGATTTAAAGAATAACATCCAGGAAGAAATTGCCAACATAACGCCTGCTATGCTGAAAGAGTCATGAAAAGCGCCAAAAATCGGTTTACTCAATGTATCGAGAATGGAGGACGTTACCTACGTGATTTGCTCTTCAAAGCTATGTAAAACAAAACTTAAGGTATGTACCAATATTGCAAAAACCAAATTAAAACATTCTGATTTATAAAATGCGTCTTATTAAGTTTTGAAAAAAGGAAGTTATGCTGCCACATCCTGTACTATGTATCTTCTCAAAGTAAGGTAAGTTGTTGTTACAATCAATGTTACTTCTGCCATTGTTTCTCTTTTAATAATTTTCCTACGTTAGGCGACAAATCAAGTTTGCCCTTAATTTTAAACATAATTAAGATCTCAAAAAAAACCTTTTTACAAATATATGTTGAACCAAAACGACTTAAAAACTGTAATGCCTGGTCAGTTATGACTGGAAAATCTTCTTTTGGTACCAATTTTCAAAATCTGCAAAATCTTCCGAAAAATTTTGTGGTTTTGAAGACACTTTGTCGGCAAAAAGGTTTTTTAACGAAACGAGATTTTGCGGTTGAACAAGTTCCAACTGAATATTGGCAGGATAACTAACTACATCAGTCAAACTGATTATAGAAGGATTTAAAAAAATTTGTTTATTTTGTTTTTGTTGTCAAAGTCTTGAAGTGTGGAAGGTGCGACGCTCTAGGCCGACGTTACCCCTACACTAGAGACCGAACGCTGTTAGAACAACACCGATACGTCACGGTCTCATATGGCAAACTGATATAAAACCGTGACGTATCGGTGTTGTTCTAACAGCGTTCGATCTCTATCTATGTGCACTCACACAAATGCAACGCTATGCTTAGGCCTCGCAGACACTTCGTTCCCTCCGCGGCTGCACATTTGGCGGGATTTATCAATTTGATGGGTATTTCAGGACTTGCTTGCGCGAGCCATTTAAAAATCGTTGGCGGGCCATAGTGTGGCCCGCGGGCCGTTGAGCAGCCTTGGTCTAAGTCATTGTAATGATATGAGGCATAACATTTTTATGACTGATACATATTTTTGCAACGATGCAATGGAATTAGTTCATAATATTTATTTATTTCCAGTGGTGGATTTTTAAAATAATTTATCCAAAAAGTGAGACATGGGATTCCCACCAAATATATACCAGCCTTTAAGGAAAATACTGGTAAAAAATAATTTTAAAATTTGCGAAAAAAGATAATTTTTTGGATTGATTGAATACAATAAATTTGTTAGGGCAAAATTGGACTTTCAAAAGCAAATTCTCAATTTGTACTTTTTTCGTGAATTTGATCAAATTTATTGTTAAATCTCAAATTTCGAAATCAGAGTTATTTAAAATATTTGCATAAAAAATTGTTGAATAAAAAAGTTTTAAGTAGCTATTGTTTTTAGAAAAACAGATAGTTTTGCGAAATTTGGGATTTGACCATAGAATTTGAATATATTCAAGAGGAAAATACAAATGGATGATTTGCTTTTCAAGTCCGATTCTTCCCTAGGGGAGTGGGAGTGGCAAAAAAAAATTTTTTTTTGCAAATTTTATAATCAGAATTTTCTTTACCATACTGTTCTCATTAAGGCCTATAGCATCTGGTAAATATTTGGTGTTTGTCTCATGACTCACTTTATAGATAAAAAAATTGAAAATCCGGCGTAGAGCCATCGTCAGTACGACTCTTTAACATATAAAACGGAGTAAAATAGAACTTGCATTAATATTTTAAATTTTTATGTTTTAAGAAAGGTTTCAACTAAGATTTCTGAGTTAATCAAATTTTCGGATTCGGTTGAATATTGTAACAACAGCCGAAGAATCGGTTGACCTTCGATCGTAAACAATTTATGACCATATTTTTCGAAAATAACCTACTTCTTTCATATGAAATTATATTTTTATCCCTGTCTAATAAATAAAAACATTGAAGATGAAAAACCCATTTTAATTTAAAAAATTAGTTAATACCGAACTGGTAATCTGACTAACAGATACTTAAAAAATTAAGTGTTTTATTTAATGTATTTTAGGAACACCAACAACAAATAACTGAGGCTAGAGATGAGTTTGAGGAAAAAGCAAAGGAACTGGAAATCAAATATGAAAAAAAATTTCATGATCTAAGAATTCAGCTGAATACTAAGCATGAGTAAGTCATTAATGAAAGCTTTATAATATTGGAAATTAGATAGCTCGATGTAAAGTTATCTAAATTAAGAGCTTAAATATTCTACAAAATGTTAAAATTATCTTGAGACTCCATTCGCGCCGCGAAAATTGGATCCAATTTGGGGTTTGGGGCATAATGCCTTCCTCAAAAACGGTATAAGTTATCGATAATTTTCAAAAACTATATGAAAGCCAACTCTTAAATCTAGGCTTCTGCTGTAATAGTTTTTTAAATTTGGATTTAGTTTTTAATATTTTCTTTAGTGAAAGTCACCCTAAAATCGGTTATGTTTAGATACTATTTTCTCTTAACTCGACTTATACTCAAAAATCCGTTACAACATAGGCATAGATTATTTCCTTACCTTTAAACATGTGTATAATATTATGTCATTTAAGTGAAAAATAGTTACCGAAAAACGTTATCTCTTGTAGGCTTGCAATCGGAAACAACATCGCATCGATACACCGAATTTGGAAGAACCTAAATAAAATATAATATTTTTAATGCGGCTATACGAAAATTGTGGTAGTGGGGGTTTGTTAGTCTGCGCCCACTGTCTCGTGTCTTTTCGCCCAACCCCTAAGGTGTAGCGTAAATGCACTCTTAAGAGCTTTGTGAAAATTTTAATTCACGACTGATGTTGCTGTACTCGATAACACGTTCAGTATTATTTAGTTTTATCAACAATAATAGTACCATTCATTTTAATACTTAGTTTCTTAAGCCAGCCTCTAAATCTGATTTGGAAAACAAGAGCAAGATAATATAGATATCTCTTTTACGGGAAATTTAAGTAATATTAAATTGACGCATCAAAAATATTATTAAGTTTAATAAATGCATAAAAAATACCATTGTTTAATGTCGCAAAAATTCTCATTTACTTATGAGCAGAGAGTGAGAATGACCTTAATTGGCAAAAAACCTTATATCCAAGCCACAGCATCTTTAAATTGAAGGTATTTATTCCCTATAATAGAGATTCTTATGTATACAAATGTGCAAAATGTAACTACATATATGAGCAATTCACCCTATTTATGTTACACTATTAGGGGATCTTTCCACAGCTGCTGCTTCTCATAACAGAAGAAAATAATTTTACTGCATTGATTGATTGATTGATTGATAAAGTAAATACAAAGTTTAATTTTGTCCGCCTCGACACTGCAGCCTACAGGGCTTTTGTTCTCTTGTGTATTTTTCAGTTAAAAAGGTTTGTCACCTTAGACAGGTGAGTCCCTGTTCTTTTCTGGGCTCCAGCCTCCTGGTGGTTAGTGTCCACCATGAGGTTTTGGTTTGTTCTCCCAGATGTAAGTGCAGGGCACTCAATAAGTGAGAGGCTGTCTCTTCCTCTTCGTCACATAGTCTGCAAATGGGTTCTTCTCTATAGATGCCCATAGTGTGCATATGTTTTCTTAGGGTGCAGTGTCCGGTTATTAATCCTGCACTATCCTAATCTGATTCCTATTTAGTTTTAGTAGTTCACTTGTCAATGCTTTCGATGGTGAGTCCAGCATTGATTTACTGTGATTTTGCCTTGGAATGTGGTTCCAGTATGACTGATGTTGTGTTTGAATCCACCGAGTCATGTAGCCACGAACCGAGGTTTTTTGGTATTCCAAAAACAGGTTCGGACCCACAAACATTGCTGCGGAGCCTCGCCTGCCAGGAGTTGCATAAATTTGTTACTTTTTAAAAAATAGACTATTTCGGGTGGTTTTAATCAAACCCCCTAAATTATGACTTTTTGGGAAACAAATTGAGAATACATGAATTGCAACGTTCGAACATAAAAGTTGTGTAACAAATAACAAATTTTAGCGAGGTAACCACAACATACCATCATCCAGCATAACTAACAAAATTGGCCGATTTAAAGGAATTGGCGGAAAAGTACGGTCATTTTTCTCCCGCAGATTCAGCCGCCATTTTGCTGGAATATAATCTGTCTTCTTTTTTAAATTTAATCGTTTTTATGTGCGTTTCTTTCGTCTTTTTTGTGCTTAAAAATATCAAAGGCGCCTTCAGGAAGAGATCGAGCTGCCTGTTAGTTTCTGTGCTACAAGTAAATATGTTACATGGTTACCTCGTAAAAGTTTAAAATTTTCAATGTCGATTTGTAACCCATACTTAATTGAAATACGGGGTGTTTAAAAAATGCACAGCTTAATTCCAGGAAGTAATTCCTTATTAAAAAATATTAAAAAAAGTTTTCATAAATATGGCTCCGAAAGTGCATAGTTTCTAAAGTACAGGGTGTTAAACTTTTTACAAAATATATTTTTTATAATTATCTTAAATACTCTGTAGCCGATATTCTTAAAATTTGTTAGTGTTATTTCTATTAAAAAAGACCTAATTTAGGCCTATTTAAAGTTTAACCATTAAGTCCAGTTGACAGGCTTTTATTTGGGTTAAAACTTTTCATTAAACTTTTTATACTCTTACGGCCGAGTGATGATCGCGTTCTTAAATTTAGCAATGGACTTAGCAATTGTTAAAAGTTAACAACGGTTAAGAATGTTTAATAAAACGTCATTGTCATTCAATGATTTTAGTAGGCAACCTGTCAAAATCTGTCATTTTTTAAACATTCTATACCGTTGTTAACTTTTAACAATTGCTAAATTTAACAACGCGATCATCACTTGGCCATATATCTTATTAAGGTACAGGTTAAAACTTGAAATTATAAACTTTTACGTCTGAACGTTGAGACTAATGTATTTGTCAAATTTTCTTTCAAAAATTCATATATCTAGCCAGACTTAGTTTAAAGATCTCTGGAGGATTTCATTTTTTCTGCAAAAAGTAATAAATTTATCCACTAAAAATTTGTAAAAGACCCATTAAGAGCGAGCAGAGTTGTAACGAGTTAAACCTGAAAAAACGTTTTTTTCCCTATTTTAGGCTAAAGATGGCTTTTGAATAATGTTCCACTTCTTCTAAAAAAATAAACTTTTTTATTCGAATGCAGCACCCATGACAACATTAAATAAATTTAAAAATGGTCATTCACCTATCATGGTCACTATTTTGTTTAATAAGCGTTATTTTGGAGGTGTGCCACTGGCCCATTATACTTAAACCTATGAACCATTTTATTACATAAATATTGTAAACCTTCTATACATTTTTTCTTCCTAAGAACGTGATTGGAGATCGATAATGAAAGGAAAGATTTTTATTTACCTGTCTCTATTTTAATTCAGGTTATAGGTAGAGTTGTTTACTTAACTAAACATTTATTACATCTTTTTAGCATGGAAATTTCAGAAGTAGAAGAAAGAAAAAACAACCAAATAACGGAGCTAAATAGGCATCACGATAAGGCTTTTAATGAAATGAAAAACTACTACAACGACATTACTCTTAATAATCTTGCATTAATTAGCAGCCTTAAGGTGGGTGTTTGTTTAATTAAAAATATAAAAATTCTTTCGCAATCTACAGTATGTCCACGGATAGACATCCCAATAGAACAAATGGACCAAAAATTTCTTTTTTTTCACGAACAGTAATTCTTGATAAAAAGTTATGCATCTCGAAAAAATGTAGTCTACGAGGAGAATTTTTGATTTTTTTATACAGCGTATCCAAAAAATAAAAAAAATATTAAATACCATTAAGAATAAACTAACTTTATTTATATTTTTAAAGTACAATGGCAAATAAAAAAAGGTTTCAAATCCTATTCAGTGCTTACACAAGAAACGTATTAAATATCGCACGTGTGTTCGACGCATTTTTCAAATTGCCGTCTAATGTGATCATAACTTTTTCTCACCTCCTCCAGGGAAATCATTCGTACTGACTGTAAAATCCTTTGTTTCAAAATATTAACATTATTTTCAATGTGTTGCTGAAAAGTTAATTGCTTTAAACGGCCCCAAAGGTACGCGTCCGAAATCGTGAGGTCGGGACTCCTTGCAGGCCACATAACTGGACCGTACCGGCCAATCCATCGATCTCCAAATTTCATGTTAAGCCACTCTCTAACTTCGCGTGCACAATGCGCTGGACACCCGTCTTGCTGAAAGTACATTTGTCCCCTATACTGTAATAGCAGCTCGTCTAACTTATCCGCAAAAAAAAATGTTTAGCATTTCCATGTATGAATTCCAATTGCACATGTTTAAAAAAAAAACGGTCCTATTATTCCAGAATACGAAATTCCACACCATACATTAACTCTTTTTAAATCTTGGCGATGGACACGAATTCTAAATTTGGGATTTTCTGTGCTCCAGTATCGTACGTGTACCGTTTGTTAAAAAGTCGATTCATCAGAAAATAAAATAAGTTTGTGAAATTGGTTATTTTCATTTAAAATTTTGTCCCCTACCCATAAACAAAAATCCAGTCGTTTTGCATGGTCTCCATCTTCTAAAGCTTGATTAAAATGCTGTTTAAATGGATAAACCTTGTTTTAAATTTTTTGATTTTGACTTTTTTGGACGATCTTCAAATTTTGGGCTCGTTTCCTTAGTGAGAGAAGTGGGTTCTCCGCAGCAGATTGTAAGACCACAACGGTAGCTGCATCATCCTCATCAAACAGTTTCTTCCTTTTTTGAAGTTTTCCACCGACCCGTATGTTTGGATTTCTTGATTAATTGCCGAATTGCATACGTCGAAACATAAACAACAGGAAACTTTTCGATGAATCGTTCTTGTAAATAATTGGATAAAATTTTACTTTACGGACACCACGCCGATTTTCATGAATTTTTGCATACGGGGGTTTTTTGGGGCGCTGATCACGAATCTAAAATTAGTTTTTTCCGTCAACCTCTGGTTTTTGAGTTATAAGGCCTCCAAGTGAACTAACCTCAAAATTCTCCCTTCTTGAAACTGATTACCAACAAATGGGAACATAGACTAATTAGGCACTTATATATTAAACAAACCGAAATTTACAATAATTTATTGTCTATTTAAGAAAAATATTAAATAAATCCACTTTTCTGTACCTTGTAAGAAGATATGTGATGTATAACTGATTGCCTGATTTATAATTAAGCTGTCAAGATATAAAAAACTGGATTTATTTGAGGTGTTTTTAACTAAAAGTAAGCAATAAACTTTTGTAAATTTTAGTGTATTCGTTTAATATATAAGTGCCCAATCAGTGTATGTTCCATTTTGATGGTAATCAGTTTCAAGAAGGAGGAATTTTGGAAAAATGTTCATTTTAAGGTTAGTCCACTTGGAGGCCTCGTAACTCAAAAACCAGAGGTTGCCGGAAAAAACTAATTTTACATTCGTGATCAGCGCCCCAAAAAACCCCCGTATGCAAAAATTCATGAAAATCGGCGTGGTGTCCGTAAAGTAAAATTTTACCATTTAAATATTTAAAACGAGATTTTATACAACTTCGTGACATTAAAATAATATCATGACGTTTTGTCAGGTTTTTTGGTGATAAACGATACCTGCATTTGGTGGGATAGCTGAAAAAGGTAAAACTAGAGGTTGTTTAGTAAAAATAATACACGCATTAATACGATGATGAAGCAGAGAAAATCCCGAACTCCTGCCCATCTCATTTTGTTTTTTGGGATAATAGGACCGTTTTTCTTTGAGAACACGTGCGCAACAGGAATTCATACACGAAAATGCTACAAACTTTTTTTTCGGCTAAGTTGGATAAACTGCTATTACAGTACCGGGGACAAATGTACCTTGGGTTCTTTATGTAAGCACTGAATAGGATTTAAAACGTTTTTTTATTTGCCATTTTACTTTAAAACGATAAATAAAGGTAATTTATTCTTGAGGGTATTTGATGTTTTTTTTTATTTTTTGGATACCCTATATAAAAAAGTCAGAAATTCTCCACTTAGACTACATTTTTTCGAGATGCAGAACTTTTTATCAAAAATGCCTTTTTGTCGAAAAACAAAATTTTTGGTCCATTTGTCCTATTGGGATGTCTATCCGTGAACATACTGTATACTAATACTAATACTAAGAGAAAAGATTTAATTGTTTGCATTGAATAAGCTTCGAAAGTACTGGACCAATTTGAAAAATTCTTTTACCATTATAATCCTACATTATCCCTGATGAGCATAGGCTAGGAAAGAATTTTAGAAAACTCACTTCCCAAAGGTGGAGAATGGGGGTTGAAAGTTTGTATTGAAATTCATCATTTCTGGACTTAGAATAATAAAAATTGGTATTTAGGCTTTTGATTATGATAAAAAGTGATCTGTTTTAATATTTTTTAGGTTATATCAATTGAGGAGGTTAATATGGGGATGAAAATTATGTGTACAGAAAAATTGTCATTTTTAAAGTTGTAAATATGGGAGTTGGTAATTAGACTTCTGATTACCTAGAAAAATAGGAGGCTTTAGCTAAGATAGGATTTTAGGAATCTATCTTTCTCCTAAAAGGGTAAAATGGGGAGGGGTAAAAGTTTGTGAAATTACATCCCTTGGGAGTTTAAATTAGAGATGAAAGTTTGTATTAAAAAATGGTTACATTTTTAGTTGTTAATATGGGTGTTGCTAATTAGATTTTTGAAATTCATCATTTCTGGATATAGAAGTATAAAAATTAGTACGTAGGCTATGGATTACAATTTAAAATGATCTGTTATAATTTTTTTAATTACATCCCTTTGGGGTGAGGGTTAAAATGGTAATGAAAGTTAAAGAAGAAACGTTTAAAATATTATATATGGATGTTTTTGATTACGCTTTTAATTACCCATAAAAATAGAAAATGATAGTATATTTGAAACGTCATCCCCTAAGAGCTTAAAAAGACGGATAAAAGTTGTATGAGTAATGAGTACTAACTCATGCCCTTTACATTATAGAAAATGGTATCAAATGAAATACGATAAAATATTAATGTTTAATCGCAAGACTCGCGCTATGCCGCAGAGTGTGTAATGTATTGATGTGATGTGACGAAACGTAGTAAAGGGGGCCGGATACCTAAGGGCAGAAGTCGTTGACGCACGT
>JAHBCN010024783.1:0-11736 GCA_019359885.1 Listronotus oregonensis | reverse complement strand
TTTTTAGACCCAAAAAATTTTATAAAGTTTAAATATTAAAAAATAAAAATTTGGAAAAAAATTTTTAATTTTTTATATAAATAATAACCATATATAATTTTTTAAATTAATGGAGATATTAAAATTTTAAAAAGGGTTGTTTCTTTTTTAAAAGGGAATAAAAAAGTGGTTTATACAAAAGTTTTAGGATATTTTACGAAGATTTTAGTATAATTTTTAAAAAAAAAGGGAAATAATATAAAAAAAATTTTTATTTTATAAAAAATATATATAAAAAATAAAAAATATATATATTTTATATATATATATATATATATATATATATATATATATATATATATATATATATATATATATATATATATATATATATATTTAGAAATATCGGAAATAATATTTTTTAATGGAATACCCTATAGTTTATTAAAAACTTAAAATCTTCGCGTTTTTTTTCTTTTCAGAAATATATAACGTATCTGTGTATGGGTAACGGTTTTGGTAACAATTTAACTTTAAATTTTTCTTTTTATATATGGAACACCTCCCCTTATAGTCCAATTATTATAGATATCTGACTGCGCCATCACTTCCGAAATAACCTGTAGATCACTAAAATCAATAATCCAACCAATTTTTTTTAGGTAATGTTTTTAAACAATATTTTTTTAAAAAAGGGCCTTTTTTCGTTCTTTACTTATAAAAGACCCTTTGTAGAGAATTCAAAAACTACAAAGTGATTTTTGAAAAATCCCAGTCCGACCATTTTTCATCGAGAAAAGCCGGAAAAACGCTTAAAACAAATCTTCTTTAAAAAATTCGTATTTCCATTAGTTTTCAATATTAGGGCTGATTTTTTTGAAAATGATGGTCAATAACATATACTTTGAGCTACCAAAAACGAAAATTCTCGCATCAATAGTTTTTATTCAATCGCACTATAAACAAATTAGGCCGTTATTTTGCCTTGAATATTGGACAAATGGTCCGATTTGAATTTGTAAAACGGTTTTTAAAAGTTGAGATTAGAAGCTACAAATTAAATATCTCACATTTTCATATAAGTTTGGAGAATTTTGTTAAAAATGCTTATAAACATAGCATGTCGAGCGAAAATTCGCGATACGTAGCCCGTCTCTCGCTTCTCCTTCGCTGCTGCGTGCCCTCTCAACGGTCGACTCAGTACGTCACGGTCGCGAATTTCGCTCGACGCGCTAGGTTCACAAGCGTTTTTAATAATGTTCTCCAAACATATATGAAAATGTGAGATATAAAATTTGTAGCTTTTAATCTCAACTTTAAGAAGCTGTTTTAAAAATTCAAATCGGACCCTTTACCCAATATTCACGGCACTTGCAAGATAAGGGCCTAATTTGTTTATAGTGCGATTGAATAAAAACTATTAATGTGACATATTTCATCTTTTGGCAGCTCAAAATATATGTTATTGACTATCATTTCCCAAAAAATCAGACTTTAATATTGAAAATTAACGGAGATACAAATTTTTCAAAAAAGGTCTGTTTTAAGCGTTTCTCTCACTTTTCTCGGTAAAAAATGGTCGGATCGGATTTTTCAAAAACGATTTTGTAGGTTTTTGTTTTCTCTACAAATGGTCTTTTATAAGTAAAACATATAGCCAGTTCTTTTTGTTATATTAAAAAAAAAAAAAAAAGGCCCTTCTTTTAATAATTATTTAAAAAAATTACCTGCAAAAAAAATGGTTGGATTTTTGATTTTAGTAATCTACAGGTTATTCCGGAAGTCATGGCGCAGTCAGATATCTGTTAAAATTTATTACAAAAAGGACACTTTTTTTATAATAATTGATCTACTATGTCTAGTATGCGGTAAAAGCCAAACAGAACTTCTATGTTGGATCCAGCTTGGCCAAGGATAACGACAAATAACCAATTAAATGAACTGACGTATTTTGTACTCAAAGAAAAAATATTGCGTCCTACTATCATAACATGTATGCACTTGTGCACTTGTATTGTTTATATTATATTAATTCATTTGTTTTGTTAACTTTCGTCATCCTTGGCCATCTGGAATCCAACATAGATGTTCTGTTTGGCTTTCACAGCTTACTAGACCCAAGGAGTGCTCCATTGCATATAAAATGAAAATTATATGTTTTTTACAAAACTGCATATCCAAATATAGACAGGTTATATATTTTTAAAAAGGGAAAAACGCGAAAATTTTATATTTTCAATGAAATAAAGGGTATTGCATTAAAAAATATATTATTTCCGATTTTTCTATTTTGTAATTGTTAGTTTTTTTTCTTAATGTAATATCTAAAATTCTTATAAAAAGTCTTAAAACTTTTGTAATAACCACTTTTTTATAGTTCTTCAAATAAAACCTTTTAAAGCATGCCAAATTATAAGGAAAAACCCTCTACACTTTTGTATCATAACCAGTGTGAACGAGTATTAAATTTACATATTTTAATACCTTAAAACTAAAATGATTCTCTGCTCCAGACTAGAGACCGTCACGGCATAATTTAAATGTAGATGATATAAGCCTCTATGTACTTTAACATAATATATATGCATCTGATACTCATCTGGTTTGTAGTATAAATCTGTTGTTCTTTTGTTTAGTGTTTTATCCTTATTTTATAAGCTTTTTTAATGTTACAAAAAAACAGCGTAATTCAAAATTAACCCAATTTAATTTCGCTCCTGTCCTAATCGCCTTTAAATATTTCCATGGAGGCTTTGAGATTTTTAGATTAAGCTAAAAAGCAACTTTATTTTTACAAAATTGGATTTACTCAGAGCAAGATCTAAATCAACTTTGTTTTTTTTTGTGATTTAAAACTTTTAAACACATCTGATTTAAAGCTTCACAAAAGTACTCTGAAACGTTTTAGTTATAAGTAATACAAGATACGTTTAAAAACCATTTATTTATATTAAAGTAGCACAAAACATATGCACATTTAAGTGAAGTAACTAAATGTTAAAAGTAAGAGTCCCTGAATGTAGATAATGTTTAAAATAATTGTACAGAGTACTTTTAAATAACTAGTATTATATATTTTTTTTAAATGTGCTTATTTGGTTATTTAGTATATAGACCATCAGCTCACGGTGGAAAAAAAGGACCCTGGGTACGGGTCCTTTTTTTTACGGTGAGCTGATGGTCTAATATTATAAAGTATGTATATTTAAGATTTTTGACAAAGCTTATTCTCTCAAAAACAAGTACAATAGTTATTTGTTTTACTAGGCTTAAAAGCACAAGATTTAATGCTGGGGGTATTTCATTGCCGAAGCTTAGCCTTGGCGCGTTTTCGCCAAGGCATTAAACTGCTTTTCTGCTGGGTGAAGCATGTAATTTTTTTCGCCAAACTTGTTCCAATTTTAGGAAAAATTGCCTTTTTACATGTATCAATTGCGTTTTATTATCAATATTTAAAGTATTTTAACCAAGGTTACTGGCTTTTCGTTACCATGTTTACCGCTGATGAGGTTGGTTAAATGGTTTATATTTACTTTGATGTAATTGTCAACCTGAAAAATGATTAAGTATTTGTAATTTTATAAGATGGATAACTTAAATACAATCCCAATGTTGAAGGATTATGTATTAGTCAACTATACGTTAATATCAAGAAATCCGACATAATACCTTTCTTTCTAATAACCTAAAAACGTATCGTTCAGGAACGCGGCAAATTGTTTAGTTTTCCCATTTTACGTTTAGAGTAAACAATTTAGTGCGCTAAACGCGCCCAATGTTATTTGAAGAAAAAATGTTCTTTCCTTTATGGTCGATTTATACTTTAGAAAATTAACAACTAACACTAAGAATAACCCACTTACAGAAACATATTTTCTTTATCTGTTCATAGTTTTCAATTAAGAATTGGGAACTAACAATTAACAACTAAGAAGTTGGTTAATGTACAACTTTCTTAATTGATCGGCATTATTCTACCCTCATCGTGTCCGTTCGCAATTTGAAAATAGAAAAAAGATTCAGTCAGGATGAAGTTCTAATCAAACTTTTGTTTTCAATGTCATCGTGCCAAAATTGTTTTAAAATTAAAAAACACTTTTGTGGGGGAAAAATGGTAGATATCGACGACGGATTACTTATTGGTCTAGTGCGACAACAGCCTGTTATTTTTTTTGTTAATTCTTAATTATGAAGTATGAACAAGCAATTTTGCTTTTTCAATGTTGGTGTAAATTTAATGTTAATTCTTAGTGTTACTTGGTAATTTTTTGAAGTACAAATCGACCATAAAAGAAGTGATACATCCTGCACTGGAGAAAGTATATCTAAATAAAGATAGATCGCAATCTCCTTATTTATTTTTGCTTTATATACTTTTTTTATACTGTGAATTAATGCATGTTTTCAACAAATATAAATTTAAGTACGCATCTGATTGTTGTGTTTTGCGTAAAAAATAATCTAATTTTGCAGCTAATCATTATATTTTCTTAAACTAATTTGCTTTATAAATTTATATCATTTTGCTTACCCTTTAAGCATAAACCCCAGACTCTTATTTAGGAGAATAGTAAAGTCCTCATATAAATATATTTTTTCAAGCCCAATTTTAAGTTATTACCATTTTGACCTAATTTAAATTAAAAAAAAAACCTTTTAATTATTTGGATTTTTTTTGCTATAGTAATACAGTTTTTTAGTAAATATAGCGCATTTCTAGATTTTTTTAAATAAGTGGCAACCCTGCAGAAGTCACATTTTTTTTAACCTGATACTTGCCGCCAATTTTCAAAATTTTTAAAAATTTACCTTTTTTGACGTTCTGGTTTTTAAATATTTATCATACTAACCTCTCAATTTATATCAGAGAATACTTTTATTTTAAATTTTATTAGTAAACAAGTGTTTTTTATGTACTTAAACATGTAAATACCTCAGAATAATTGTGTTTGTAAGAATCTCAATAAAAAAGTTTATATAAAAACATCAAGCTTTGTTTAATATATTCTTTATCTTTAAGGCCTCAGTTGGCTGAACGTTCCCTTTGCGTGAAAGTTCTTTTACTATGCCTTTTGTATTATTATCTTAAAGTAAATCAGCAGTTATTATTATTTTATCAACGGGGAGCCTTTGTATTTTTTTACATCTTAAGAAAAAGCCCGTGAAAGCGTTCTGATAAAATTCAAAAGGAAAGTGACAGATTTAAGAGTCATGACTTAAATACTGCCTACTTCTTTTTACATAGTTATTGACAAAAAAATTGTCCAAAAATATGGAGTAAACAAATATCGCACCGCAGTAATATTTTTATTTAAAATTAAAACATATTATACGTGTAATGCAATATTAGCCATCTACTTAACCAATTCTTATTTTTCTTGCTATATTATTTTCACCAAATCATTGAAGTAAGTGTTTTGTAGAGTATTTATAGTTTTATCGTGTTCGTATATCTGTCCATCACTGCCTTGGAATTTTTACGTTTTGCCAACGATTGTTATACAATTTGCACAAAGGTGCTTTATGAACCCAATAACAAAAGCTAAGTTTTTATGTATTTTTTTTACTAAATAAAGCAGTTATTTTGGTTTTGCCTACGTGATAAATAATGTATCATTTTAAAGGTGTTTTGAGAGTCCATAAAGCTAATAAAATATGTTTTAATTGGTAGGATCGAACCTGCTAAAAACATTAAAATTGTACCTCATATCAGGCTAACTTTAATTATTTAACAGTTAAAACATGTTTAAAAACAAGCTTTTATTTGCATGTACTAAAAAAAGAAAATAATCCTTTACATTGAATTAAACCCATCAACTTATTTCATATGATAGAAGAGCTTGTCGCGAGTCTTACCTGTGTAGATAAACAAGAATACAAAATGTAACTCGATCTTGACATAAGTAATTCCAAGGAAAAAAAATGTGTCATGTAGTAATTTGATGGCTTGCTTGTTTTTTAAAAAGTTTTTTTTTTAATATTAATTTATTTCTTACATTTTGGTAATCGCGTTTTAATTCGCGTTTTATTTAATATCTAAATCATGGAGGTGCATCATCTTTGGCAGTCCGCCATATTGGAGTTGTGGCAGGGAGTGACACCATTTTATGTTTTGTATTCTTCTCAACAAACCCTTTCATTTGATACCCATATCATGAGAGTGCATAAAAAATAACTAGTCCACCATCTTGGATGTAAAATGGCGTCACTTAGCTAACCATGTATTGTCATCCAAACTAAATGTGTATGAAAAATTTTGGCTCAATCGGTAGATAATAATTGCTTTAAAATTCAGTTGCTACATTTGACCTGAACAAACATTTTAAGTTAAAAAAATTTGTAAAATTCAATTGACTGAAAAGTGCTTTGTGTAAATATGTTTAGGTTAGGTTAGGTTTAGGTTTAAAGTGAGTGGACTTTTTACTATTGTGGCTCACACCTTTTTATATTTCTCCCATTAGAATCAGACTTTTAATGAATCCGATATCAGATTGGGAAATAATTCTTACATCTCCTCTTACTCGTTTCGCTACCGGACTCGAGAAAAATATGTGTCTCCCTCGGTGTCCCTGTCCCCGTGGAAATTTTATGACGAGTATCCGCCGAAATTAGGTCCGTCTTTGCCCTCCTGTCCTGGGTCTAGTGACGTTCTGTCCGCTTTCTGTTTGGAGCTAGGGAAGCAATAGTCCGCCGCGGCAGAGCCCCGCATTACCGCAGTAAGGCTAGATACTCTGAGAGGTCGCCCTGTATCTCAGAGGCACCGTTGGAGACACCTGTTTAAGGCACAGAATGTCATTCACTCATCAGCACGGTATGCTAACACCTTGAGTTTAGCCTTGTGTTCGTCTTAGCTTCGGATCCCGTTCCATACGCTAGCAACAAGAGTTGCCGATAACCAGCAACTCTAGCGCATATTCCAAAAGATCCTACTGGGCCCAACCACGACAACGACGTGCGAACACAGCGGTGGGGTAAATATGTTTAAATGTATAAATAATAATATATAAATTCAGGGTTGGATTTATGCAAAGGCTGATTAAGCTGAGGCCTAGGGCGGCAATTCTGGCTAAATTCACTTAGCCTAGGCTTCTATCAACATAAAACACTTAACAAATCCGGCCTCTAATAGTTGTTTGTTTTAAAGAATTGTTATTTAATTTTCTGTATGTTTTACTTTTGTTAAATTTGTTTATTAAATGTTTATAAGAATTACCAGTGTAGTTTACATTCTTTTAATGCTAAATGTTGTGTTCTGATATCCAAAAAAATATTGACATATTAGGGCGGCAAAAATATATTAGCCTATGGGCGACAAAAAGATAAATTCGGCCCTGTATAAATTATTCTAAATTACGAATAGTTAAAAAGTATATTTTAAAAGTAAATTTAAAAAATCCGAAGTGTTTTTTCAAAACGCAACCAGCTAACCTAGTTTAACATTCAGACAAATATGTTATGCTATGCGAGTAAATCGACTTCGCCCGATTTAATAGATCTTAGTTTCGGGCTTCGATCTCGGAATTATTCTTGCTTTTTAAATATATACTTTAGCAACAAAATTTAATCTCTTTGGGCGTTAAATGTTCGCTTCGCTACGCATATTTTTTAACACGAACCTAACAATGTAATTATTTTTTATAGGGATGCAAATATGTTTTTTTAAAATTTGGGTTTTTATGAATACCAGTAACAAATCATATTTGTTTAGCTATAATTTTTAAATAATTTACAGATTGCAAGCACAGAAATAAAAATATGACAAATAATTTATTTTCAATTCCTGTTGCTTTGTAAAGAAACAGTAAAACTTATCATAAATTTGGGCTGTAAATACCTTTATTTTTCTGTGTGTTATGAAAACTGTTATTTACCGATAGTAAATTGTTACAGGAAAATAACAGGAAACTTCTGTTTCGAATATAAGCAAATTTTAAAAAAAATAAGGCACATTTTTACCATTGGGGTCACGTTTTTTCTTAAAAAAATCCATGGCAATGTGCATGTACGCCGTTAAGTAACCTACGAATTTAAGTTCGTTATTTTTTCGGGAAATTTTTAACTAAAACGGGGGCAGAAATGCCGTTTTTTTAACTTTATTGTTCAAAGGCAGTTAATAAAGTTGGCACCGTTCTAACTTACATAAAATAATATTCTAGCAAGAAATCCGCTGTTTAATTTATGCCATACCTCTTTATAACACCCTGTATATTTGTTTATAATGATGGGTTATTAAATAGTATTGTTGCGGGATATAACCCACCTTTTTATTTTTTTACCACGCTTTTATTAATTTTAACTGTATGTAACGGAATCTTTCAACTTAATTTTTACCAATTTTAGGAAGTCTTAGGAACTTAAAAATTTGTATGAGGGTCAAGAGCTGAAGACAATACAATAATATCATAACTTCGTTTAAATGTTCTGAGTAGGATCATCAGAATTTAAAAAATAAAATAACACTTTCTCAAAATGACAACACTTGCGCATTCGCCAATTTGGATGTTGTTTTGGAAATAAAAAATAATAAAATAAATTATAGTTTAAAAAAACTTAAAAAATTACCACGCTTTAAAAGCTCTAAATAAAGAGTAGAAAATAATTTAGTTGTAGTAATAAAGTGTGGGGCGCATTTTCTATTTTGGGTGGTGGGGGTCGCCGAGCAGAACATAGGGAAAACCCATGTAAATTTTAAGGGGGTTAATTATTGGCTTCCCTGTACATTTTACAGAAAAAATGTAAGATAACTTTTTGAAGAAAAAAATCCGACAACCCTCGTGCCAACTTTTAAAACGTTTTAATAAGCGAATCTTGAATTATTTAATTAAATGTAATTGCAAAATTACCAAATTTTCGGTTTAGGTAAAACCATACAGACACCAGCAACCAACAAACAATTTGTTATAAGGCTTTGTCAAATCTGACGTACAGCCGAATACTAGAACTGTTTTTTTTTCGTGTCATCAATCTCACAACCATTACATTTAAAGTAAAAGACACGTTAATTTTTTTTTTATAAACCCTTTTTTATTTAATTTAAAAATTTGGGGTTTAACTTATTAAAATTATTACTTTGGGGATCTTAAAAAAAAATAATTTTATCATACGGGGAATTTTTAAAAACCAAAATAGCAGTTTTTGAAAATTTTAATTTTTTCCCCCCATCAAGCCTTTTTTCCCATTTTCCCTTAAAGGTCAAAAAATTGAGTTTCAAACCACAAAAATAAATAATTGAAATGTTAACCGAAATTTTGATCCAAAAAAGAGAGAACTGAACTGTTTTTTACTGGGGGGAAAAAACCCCAAATTTTTAAAAAAATACAAAAAATTTTTTTAAAAAAAAAGAATTAATTTTAAAAATAATTATTAATCAAATGTTCAAAAACCCCCCCCAATTAACAGCTTAACAATACCCAAACCCCGGATAAAAAAATTAATTTCTAACGTTGAAAATTGATATTCCCAATTTTATTATTTTTTTTACGAAAAAATTTTTTTGGCGGTTTAAATTCCAAAAATTTTCCTTTTTTATAAATAACTTTTTTTAATCCCCCCACAGAAAAAGTTTTTCGGGAAAGAACAGCTGACCTTTGGCCGTGTCCGGACCGGGGGCCCAAAAAATTTGCCGTTTAAAAAGCATTTTCCAGGTTTTTTTTAACCAAAAAGGCATTATGGGGGGGAACCATTTATTTGGGTTTTTCAGATCGTTTGATTTCCCCCGAAAACTTTTCCAAAGGGGGGGCCAAAATTGTTTTAAAAAAGTAAGACCAAATAGGTTTCTGCTGCTTGAAAAAACCCAATAATATGGTATCCGAAATTTTTTAATTAATATTTTTTTTGGGATTTTGGGGGTCCAGATAAAAAAGGGGTTTTCTTTATTTTTTTTGGCCCAAATTTTCCCAAAAAATTCTAAATTTGGGTTAAAGGAGGGGGGAAAATTTTTAAAAACAAATATTTCTTCAAAATTTTTATCGTTATTTGCTTTTTCCCCTTTTTTCAAAAAAAAAAAAATTTTTTTTTCTTTATCTTCTTCCTGCAGCTCTTGATTTTTTTTGAATTTATACGACTAATATTTGTGTTTTTTTAAAGGCGCAATAACCCCTTTTTTTTTTTCCTTTTGCCCAAAAAAACCCCCCACTAAATTTTTGTTTTTCCAACTCAGTATAATATTAAGATCTCTGTTTCTCTTTTTTTGGGCCATTTTCGGGTTTCCCGAGTTAACCATTTAAATTGTTTATTACGGTACCTTTTGGACTTGATTTTACTGAAATACGTTTTTTTTGTAGAAATGGGCGGAAGGGTTTGGGGGGAAAAAAAAAAAAACATTTCGATACTGCTCTAAAACTGTTTTCCATAATGCCATTAATTTGGATGTTTTTTTTTTCGATTAAACAATTCTTTTTTTTTTCAAATACCGATGTCACTGATTTATTAACTTTTCCTTTAGGGAAATATTCTTTTTTCCGTGCCTACTTGGTTTTACCCAACCCGAAAATTTGGTAATTTGGCAATTACTTTAATGGGTAATTCGGGGTTTTCTTATTAAAATTTGTTAAAACGGGGACGAGGGTTGCAGATTTCTCTTAAAAAAATTTTTTTCTTTTTTCTGAAAAAAGTACAAGGGAGGCAATAATTGATTTTAAAAATTTTAAGGGGGTTTCCTACTTCCACCCGGCAACGCACCACCCGTTTTTCGAATAGTCTCACGTCTAGTCGTCTAATTTTTAAATAAGCTACAAATAAGATAATTGTAACACTTAAATTTTAAATCCGCGGAGGGGAACATGGGAAAATGGGCCCAAAAAATTGATAAAAAAAAGTCTTCCTGAAAAAAAGTTCTTTTTTTAAAAAAAATGAATCAAAAAAAATGTTAATAAGGGCGCTCAAAAATGCAAAAAAAAAATTTAAACAAGAGCAAACAGTCGTTTTTTGGGTTTTTTCGGTGATAAAAAACTTGCTAAATTTTTTTTTTCCTGATTCTAAACTTCAGAGAAAATTTTTAAAAAAAGAATTTAAAAAAAAAATTTTTTTAAGGCGCATTTAACTATTTTTTACTTGATTATTTATTACCCCTTTTATCATAAACATTAATAAAAAAAAAAATACCTGGAAAAAAATTTAAATGTAAAAAATGTAAATGTAAAAAACGTACTTGAAAAAAGTTTATTTTTTTAATTTTTCGTAAATTCAAATTTTCCAAAGTTTAATCAGGATTAGAAATAAATTTTAAGCAAGTTTTTTTTTATCATTTCAAGTAAAAATCAAAAAAAGGCTCTTTTCTCTTGTTTTATTTTATGTTTTTATTTTTGGCCCCTTTAATAACCCTATTTTCTTATTTGTTATATTTTTTTATAAGAAAAAATTTTTTTAAAATACTTTTTTTAATCTTTCAATTTTTGGGGCCCTTTTCCTTTTTTTTAAGCATCCCGGGAAAACTGTATATTTCGAATGTATTTATGTTTACATCACATAGATACTTTTCATATTTTTTAACCCCCCTGAAGTAATATATTTTTCCTTTTGGGGCGCATTTTGGGGAAAATTTTAAGGGTAAGTTTTTACAGCATATTTGAGGGTGGAGAGCCAAAGGACTGTAACCGGTAAGTATTTTTTTTCTTTTTTTTTAACCCCCCATTTCCCAAAAAAAACTACGCTTGTACGGGTTTGGGTGCAAGGGCTTTTGGTTTTAGATTATTTTTAAGAGATAATAAAATATATTCTCGGAATCCTTTAATAGAAGTGTTTCATTTCCTTTTTTTA